>CM035128.1:5534759-5725311 GCA_020205605.1 Panax ginseng
TGTGATGACTGATTGCAATAGTAATTGATGGTGGGTGGTGGTGAGTGATGGTCGTCGTGATAATGGTGCTGGTGATGACTGATGAATGATGGATGGCAGTTGTGAATTTGTGATAGTGGTAGGTGTCGATGTTGAAGGTTGACGGAGTCGTACTAGATAGAACATGAAAAAGGAATTAAAATTCAGTCAGCCTAAATTAGATATATTCACACCCCCGCATATCTAATTTAGTCATTACAAAAATAAATTTTCAAACTTACTTTACTCACATTAATTTAAAATTTCTCAAAATATTAAAATAAAAATCTCCTTATGAAACTATTAAAATGTATCAGACGACGTGGTTTTAAAATCTGAATTAGATTTGTCGGTTAAGCTTAAAGTTAAAATCGAGTTTGAACCTATAAATCGTTTTGATCAAAATGATCGAGCACGTATTGGTTCAAAGCTAAGTTAAGTTGACCTAATAAATCGATTTTAATTATTTTTTTAATATTAAAATTAATTATTTTTAGTAATATTATAAATTATTTTTTTAATATTTTAGTTCATAAAAAATAATTTTATTTAAAAACTTATTAATTATTAATAATATATATTTTATATATTAATAATATTATTAGGTCAAATTCCTAGTGATTCCATCCATTCGGTATGTTCGATGACTAATCTGAAAACCTTGTCACAAACAATATTTTTGAAGGTAATAGTAAAGTATATTATAAATGTAAAGTAAATAATAAATCGGATGATTATATGGTACATCTATCTATATTTCAAAGTGGTAGTAGAGTTGGACAACTACTTTAAATGTCTTATATTTGAAGTTTTGTTGCGCTAATAATTTATAAAGTAAAATTAAAAAAACTAATAATAATAATAATAATGAATAAAATCAAATAATTCGAACATAAAATACAAATCTCCCGAGTCCCATTCTCGTTTAACCATGAGAAATAACAATTCAAAACAAATATGGAAAGTTTTTAACTTCTTTTTCCCTTTCCATAGCCTAAACTTTCAGTTATTTCTCCTTCAAGGCGTTCATACTCGCACGTATTCATCAATCTGCTTCGACTTTTTCTTCAGCAAAAAAAGCTAGGATCTTCAAATTGTTAAATTCATATTTATTCGTATTATCGTATACAATACTCAGGTCTCATTTGGGTAGTGTTTGAATCTACGAGGGTTTGTGAAATACTGGCAAAGTTGACGAATGCCGTTTTCGTTTGTTCATTTATTTTTTTTGATGTGTGGGGTTGAGATCGTTTTGCTGCTGAGTTGTTCGGTGTTAGTAGTTGAAGGTAAATTGATCTTATTTGATAGATAAACGTTTCAGTACTTATTTATACTCTTAGATCAAACCCATTTTTGTTGACGCATTAGGGTTCGTTTATGTGAAATGTGGGTGAAGACTGATATTTTGAAGCTGGGTTTCGTTTAAAATTTGAAGGTATTTTGTATTGCATTTTTTCAGACTGTATTGTTTGTCTAATTTTGGTAGTATGGATATATGACAAATGGGATGTAGTGATTTTTGGTGTTTAAAGAGGATTCCTTTCTGTATTTTGGGTTTGAAAAGATGAAGAGGTCAAAAAGTGAAGTTTTTGGTGTGAAGAGGTTCAGATTGTCACATTATTTGTTGGGCATAGCTGCATTATACTTACTATTTATCTGCTTCAAGTTCCCTGGGTTTTTTGAGACTGCAGCAACATTAAGAGGTGATGATAGCTACGAGGGGTTAGATGGTTCGGAAGTTGGGCATGCTGATGTTGGAGAATCAACTAAACCATTATTAAGTTCTGTTTACAATAATACAATTCACCGGAGACTAGATAATGAAAATGGAATCGCGCCGTTGGTCCCAGGCAAAGCAGTAGAAGAGAATAAAAGTGGTTTGCCACCTATAAAGCCTCTTCAGAATCAATATGGTCGAATAACTGGTGATATTTTGAGGCGAATGAATAGGACAAGTGATTTGTCGGTATTGGAGAAGATGGCGGATGAGGCTTGGACTTTAGGCTCGAAAGCGTGGGAAGAAGTAGATAAATATAATGAAAAGGAGGCTGACCAGAGTTCCATTCTTGAGGTGAAACAGGAGTCCTGTCCCTCTTGGGTAGCTAGTAGTGGTGATGAATTAGCTAGGGGAGACCAAATTATGTTCCTTCCTTGTGGGCTTGCTGCAGGTTCTTCCATTACAGTGGTGGGAACACCTCAATATGCTCATCATGAGTATGTGCGTCCAGCGTGCACAAAATTAGGGGAGTGTTAATTCATCATTCATGGTTTCACAGTTTGTGGTTGAATTGCAAGGGTTAAAGTCTGTTGTTGGGGAAGATCCACCAAAGATCCTGCATCTGAATCCTCGGTTGAGAGGAGATTGGAGCCATCAACCAGTTATTGAGCACAATACTTGCTATAGGATGCATTGGGGGACAAGTCAAAGGTGTGATGGTTTACCATCTAAGAACGATGATGACATGGTTGGTAAGAATCAAAATATAATATTGATCTTCTGTATGCTTTACAAGTCTCTCTGCAACATTGTTAACAAGTTTCACATCCCCAGCCATTTCTTTGAAGTTGAGTTATATACATAAATATAAAGATCCACAGCCAAAATCGGTTGTAGCCAACAACCTGTCAAACAGGTGGGCGGACAATGTTTATAACTATTGTCCGTCCAACTGTATAACATATAGTGTTAAAACCCATCAACCCAACTGTTTGGCGGATGCTGACAACTATTTGACGGACGTATAAATAACACTCGTCTGTTAAACTATTTGGCAGACAGTTAGTGTAAAATACCTTCCGTCAAAAAGTTTGATGGATGTTGGTTAGCAGCAAACTTTGACTATGGTCATTCCAAAGTTGAATGCATGCATTAAAAGTTCAAACTATTTCATGCAATGGAAACAACAATAATGGTAGAATGCTGCATATTCTTCATGTGGCAAAGAACGTTAAAGAGTTTTCTTAACAAATTGGATATGGTAAACTAGGATGAAAAAACTGTAAAAGATGAAATTTTAAGGTCATGATTTTTAGAAAGAGTGCTTCTAAGATTTGAGAGTTAAGACAACACTAATGATCTAAGGTGTAACTTCTAAATCATGAGATTTCCGACAAAGATTGGTTTTGAAGTAATGTTTTGGGGTACATCTACAAGGATTAAATTCATATATTGAATCGCAAGGATTTCTTATGGCTTTGGTTAAACCACGGTTTACTAATTTATTATTTTGCCATGCTTCATTTATTTTGCTTGTATATATTAATTGTGTATGTCTGTTAGAGATTGGTTTTCGAGAGTAGAAGCTTAAGGTTGGTACTGTTACTTCTATACTTGACTAGGAAATTTGTGAAAACATCTTACATGCATTTAAAGAATTTATTATTCTGCAAGTTTTTTAAAAAAGGGTATCTAGTCTACACCTATGTGGTTGTATAATGAATGTTTGTGTTTTCTGGTGAGTGAAAACACTTCTACAACTGATTAACATTTTTTGGGTGAGCATCATGGAAGTTTCATATATGTATGATGAGAAGGTGTCACCTAAGGGGATATAAGAGGAATATGGATCAATCTACATTTTGCTGATTTGTGTTGTGTACAATTTGAAGTAACCTTGCAATTTTTTGAATTAAAAAACAAAAATATTAGGCATCCTTGCTACATACCTTGTATTGGGACTCTCGCTTCTTCTATTAAAGAGGGAAAAAAGATTGAAAAGGAGAAGAAAGTAGATAGTAGAGAAATAGGAAAAAGAAGCATGAGAAGAGACCCGGAGGACAAGAAAACCGAGAAGAATAGGAAGAATTAGAGCTACAAAAAGAAGGAATTATGGCGACAAATCTTCAATTCAATACTTAATTCATCAAGTTTATCAATCCATTAGATCCTAAGGTGTTGTTGCACACGACCAATGTTGTTAAAAAGAAATAAATGAAATTGCATAAAATGGGCACCAAAATAGTAAGTAGCTTAATTACCTTGACTAAACATTTAATACAAATTTAGCCTGAGATCTATGGTTTTGGGCCTGAATTAATATACACTTGTCATATATACAAGTCAGTGTGAGTCGTGCTGAAACAACCCGGGCAAATCCCGAGTCCGGAACAAGATTCAAATCCCAAGTCTGAATCGAATCAAATCCATCCAAATAAGGCCTTAAGTTACTGGCCCAATAGTATCTTATTGGGTCATCTTAGCCCACCATAAGCTCACCCAAAAAGTCATGACTGAATGTACTATTGGTAGTAACTTAATTCCTTAAGTACAGGTGTTACACGTGCATTGAGCTTAAAGTATCTCTCGTTAAGATTTAGCATAGACTGGGAAATTATTGAATAAGCCCATATCATTCGTGATGAATTTTCAGTGAATACATATATTCCTTTTGCTTTCTATCTTTTGGCACTGCTATACCCATTGAGTTGTTAATTGGTTGTCCTTGGCAGTTGATGGATATTTGAGATGTGAAAAATGGATGCGGAATGATAATAGAGATAAAGAGTCACGGTTCCAGAGATTCATAGGGCGTGCCCAGAAACCAGAAGTGACATGGCCTTTCCCTTTTGTGGAGGGAAAATTGTTTGTTTTGACTTTGCGTGCTGGTGTTGATGGATTTCATTTTATTGTTGGGGGGCGACATGTTACTTCATTTCCTTATCGGACGGTATGTTTCTTGCAACAGGAAATAGTTTTGTTAGGTTTATTCTTCATGGTACTTAAAGAAAAAAGGGTTTACTCTTCATTACTGCTTTATTCACTAATTGGAGTCTATTCAATGGCTATGGATATGGTGACTTGATAGGTCCTATGAAGTAGTGTATCTCCAGCGGGAGGATTATAAGACCTTCCATTTTACCTGTTCTTTTAAATGTTTGAGACACTTGATTACATGTTATTATTGAAGATAGGAAAATTAATACGTCTCATTGATATACGTATCTGCTTGGCAATGATGTTTTGATGTGTTTCTCCTTCCAAGAGGCAAGAATGAATGTTTTATTCACGTGTTTAATTTATGAGAATGGCTTGATCAATATGTTTCCTGCCATTGAGATTTCTGTGTCCCCCTTTCCCATGTCTGCTGGGCATCTCATTTCTTTCTTGATTTAGAGGATACACATGTGCTTTTATAACCTTAATTTTATATATATTCTATCATTCGATGGTTAGTCCTTTACTTGTATACACTGTTTGCTGTAATGATATTGAAATTGCTTCCCTGACCAGAAATTAACTTTGCTTCAGGGATTCACTCTTGAAGATGCAACAGGATTAGCAATTAAGGGTGATGTTGATGTTCATTCATCTTTTGCCACCTCCCTCCCTACCTCTCATCCAAGCTTTTCACCTCAAAGAGCACTAGAAATGGCTGTAAAGTGGAAATCTCATCCTTTGCCCAATGGTCCCATTCGACTTTTTATTGGGGTTCTGTCTGCTACTAATCACTTTGCGGAGCGCATGGCAGTTAGAAAAACTTGGATGCAATCTTCAGCAATCAAATCCTCAACTGTAGTAGTTCGCTTCTTTGTTGCACTGGTATGGTTCCCACATTAATTTTGAGTTAAACATTTGAAATCCTACTCCAAAGCAATCTAAAGTTAATCATGGAGTTACTTCATCAACATATTGATTTCATCATCCACGGTATTTTTAATACTATAATTGAGAAGAAATTTTTATTCTCGTGGCTTCCAAAAGATCTACCCAATATCAATGAGTTTCAGCATTTCCTATGTTTGTGGAGTCAAAATCATAGTTTATGGTTTCTCATTCCGGACGCATGTCAAAGAATTTTAGCATTCTTCATGGATTATGGCTGATTAGTTATGTTCTTAGATTTAGGGTTAATTTAGATTTTGTTGTTTTAATTTTAGAATTAGTGGTGATTATTAGGTGTCTAGGTTTTCTTTTGTTGAGAAATGGTGTCTAGATTAATTTGGTTATTTTAGTATTTTTGGTATCTACTTTCCTAGTGTAAGTTGATTTGGGTAATTTTAAAATATTCCCTTTAATGAGTCTCCAGTTACTTGGTCCCCAAATCTTAAGTTTTCTATTTGAGTATTGTCATCCCCTAAGATTAATCAGTGTTTGAATTATTTGAGAGAAAGCTTTGTGCTTTTTTGTGTAGAACTAATTCCTTGCGATGATAGATTTGTTTAATTCCCTTGTCTTGTCCTACATCACCATTTCTCTTGCTCTCAACTGGAATATAGCTATTTTATAATGATCATCACGAGCCTTCATGCCCGATAGATGATTAACAACTTCATGTTAAAGCTATAGCATCTAGATGCCCCTCCTCTTACCCAACCCCTCCGTTCAATCAACCTCTTCCACTCTCTCTGATTCTTTGAACCTTAATGAGATGTACTTCTGACCGTGGTGTTTCAATTGAAAAGATCATTTTTTGCTTAAATTTGGTGACTTATTACTTGCTTATGATGTACAAACTATATTATAGTATAGTCGTGGTATAAGTTGCTCATGATATGTAGCAGTAGTTCATATGATACCTTCTGTTTTATATTTCTGAGATCTCACTTGCTTATATTGGTGTCATTTTTTCAATGTATAGCCTTTTATTTTCCACTCACCCAATAAGATTAACATGCAGAATCCGAGGAAGGAGGTGAATGCAGTTCTTAAGCAGGAGGCTGCTTACTTTGGTGATATTGTGATCCTGCCATTTATGGATCGCTATGAGCTAGTGGTTCTAAAGACTATTGCTATTTGTGACTTTGGGGTAAGTTCAGTTTTCATTTTTTTTCTTCTTCCTTGATTCTTAGACAACCAATTTTCTAGTCAGGCTAGTTGTACCAGATTGAACTGTTTTCTACTGTCAGTCCTTACATGGCCCAGATTTGTTTCATGAGTTCAAAATGCCACAGCTGCATACATTATGAAATGTGATGACGATACTTTTACAAGGGTGGATACTGTTCTAAAAAACTTGATGGTGTCTCTCCAATAAAATCGCTTTATATGGGCAATCTTAACCTCTTGCATCGACCTCTTAGAAACGGGAAATGGGCTGTCAGTTACGAGGTATGTGAGTTCGCATTCTGTGTGAATATGAATTCCAAACTTGCCAGCAAAAGATTAAATTTATTTAAATTGCTAAAGTCTTCATCATCTTTGTTAGGGAGTTTTTTTATTTCCTTATCAGGAAGTCTTTCAGCCCGTTTAGTATGTCAGAATCGGGTTAGGGTGGAATGTCCATTCAGCTGTTTGGCTCATTCCGGCTTGGTAACAACATTAAGGCCTGAAGAGGCCTTTCCAAGGTCCATGCTGTGTGGCCAAAAGAATTTCTTTGGGGAAGGTGGTATTTCTGATTCTGACCCAACCCGAATAAGCGACAGTTTTCGAGTAAAAATGTAAAAATTATATTAACTAATTCATTCCTTGTGCATAAGTCAACTTAGGAACTACATCATATAACCACTGGCTTTGACCACTGTCAACTGCCGCTGTTGTTTGTCGCTGCGAACCACTGTTGATTTTTCTGGCGAGTTTTACATCCCAAATTTAGATGGGGTATCTAGCCAATTTTTTAATTCCAGTCCAGTATACAGTGTTTGGTATGTCGAATGGACCACATTAAGGTATGAACTTTACTTTCTCACACAGATACCTAGGTGATACCAAATGGAGAAATGGAAAGGCTAATTCCGTTTCCTTTCCGTTCTTAATTCCTTTCTAGAGGGCACTCCATTCCGCTAATAATCATTTCAGGATACCAAAGGGGCTCTTTGAGTTTTCTTGCCATGTTATATAGTTTTTTAGACATGTCTCATCATATATCTGAAGGGTGGTTTCACAATGTAACAGGAATGGCCTCAAGAAGAATATCCTCCATATGCCAAGCGGACCTGGATATATAATTTCCAGTGATATCGCCAAATATATCGTCTCTCAGCGTGTTAAAAGAAGCCTAAGGGTTTGTAAACCAGAAAGCTAATAATCTTTTACATCTATTATCAATGATGATAAAAGTTCTATTACTGAAGCAAATAGTTCTATGCTTCTCTCTTTGGCAGCTCTTCAAGATGGAGGATGTGAGCATGGGAATGTGGGTTCAACAGTTCAATATCTCCACACCTGTCCAATACTCCCATAGCTGGAAATTTTGCCAGTATGGGTGCCTGGAGAATTATTTCACCGCTCATTACCAATCTCCTAGGCAAATGATATGTCTTTGGGACAAACTGGCAAGGGGTCAAGCTCGTTGCTGCAACTTTTAAAAGAGAAAGTGATTCTCAAAGACTACAGGGATTGAAATTATTTTGCAGCCATTTCGCTATTGCTAGAAATTCTTTCACCTCTTTGTCAAATCTTGCACATTTTATAGACGAATGGAGATGGCTGCTTCAGAGTTTTTTTTGGAATTTTTATTATAAATGATTTAGAGTATTCTGTGATTATTTCCACTCAGGTTCGGACGTGGGGATTGCCCAGTGACGGATGCCAGCTAGAGTGAAGAAGCTAGTTGTATAGAATTTGTGCCATTTTTGTACTATTGTCAACATTTGCTGTGATTGAGAAGAGGAGCAATCCAGTTCCTAGCTAGATTTTTCATGGGCAGGCTTCAAATATTGCCCTTTAATGATCTTGTATGTGAACACAGATTCATGTATTATTATCCTCAGAATTCAAATACATCTGCCACTTTATTTACTTATCTATCATACTGAATAGTATCCAACACATGTAACCTTCTTTTCAATCTCAAAAAGTCAAAAAAGTTATGGAGCTCCCAAGGCTACTGCCCATTTTATCTAGTATGAAGCAAAGGCCACAAACAGCTCTGTTGCCATGTGACCAAAATAATGACTTGTACTCTTTTAGTTCCATTTTATGGGTCTGTTACTTTGTACCCATTTTATGGGTAGTACTTTCTAGTTTAGGATGTCCTAAAATGCTTGTCACATTACAAATATATTTTTCATTATGTCAAAGCAGCAGCCAAATTCTTTTCCCATTTCTCAATCCTTTTCCATCCAAAGGAGATTTGTGGTTTAATCACTAAACACATCAGTGGTCAGTCATGACTAAAAATCATGTTAAAATCATGTTGCCTTTTATTTTGTTTTTTAAATTTTGGGGTCAAGGACTTTAATAAATAGTAAAATTATAATTAAGTTAAGTGAGCACAAAAGTCTCAAGGACAAACATATCCTGATATTAACCAATAGAAGTGAGGAAACAAAGTCTATTAAAAGCAACTTTAGTAGAAAAAACAAGATTTTCTTGGCACAACTAGTAATTACTATAATTTATTTGTTCATTATAATAATAATTTATTATTTTTACTAAAATCAATATAAATTATATTATTTTTTTTTAATTCTCTGTGTCCACTGGGAGTTCATTCATATCCTATAGTTATGTCTCTGTTTTGGCTTTATTTATGTACAAATTTGACCTCCACTCTCTCACCCGTAGTAAATTTCTATTGGTAGCTTTATATGATTATATATATATATATATATATATATAAAAAAAAAGTAATCGGCAAGCATATATTCTTTCCTTCTTTCTTTTCCTCTTATCTCAGTTATGAAGCAAAAAGCACAAAAAATAATAATAATAATAAAGGAGTGAAGGGGGAAAGAAGTAGAGTAAAAGTACTCCAGTATAATTAATATTTTGTCTAATTAATTAAAACGGGTATAAAATCTTAATATTATATTTTTAAAATTTTATTAAAAAGATTAATATTTAAGGATAATATGGAAAATTATTAATTATTCATTGTAATCTCCAAATCACTGATAAAAAAAACATTTTTTCTCTTTAAAAAGAATTGATAAAAAAGAAATGAAAGGGAGAAATAACAATGACAGAAGGAAAGAAATTGACTGCCCCCTTATTTCACATTTAATTTCAATCAACTTCATCTGTATAGTAGTATTTACTCCATAATCAATACCCATATGAATACTTCTCCATTTCGATATTTTCAGGTCATTTTTTGATATTTTTACACGTATGATCCATATATTAATTGATGTATCAATTTTTTATTAATTAATATATGAGTTCTACGTGTGAAAATATCTTTTCCCTTTTATAAATCAACCTACCCCTGTTACCTCTCATCAATTTTCTTATTTTTGAAATCTCATGGACCACTTGCATTTTACTTCCATTAATGTTAACATAAAAAATAAACTAGACCATTCATCCCTTGATATACAATTAGTTAATTTTAAGGGCCAAAAAGGGTGATAATTAATGAAAAAAATTATTTGAATCTTGATAAAAAATTATTTGCTAATTTCAAAACATCCGAAAACATATTTTTATTATTTTACTACTCTAAAAAAAAATTTAAAAATTATTGGAAATTTATTTAATATTACTTAATATAAATAATAATACAAATGAGAATTTCTCTCATTCTAATAAATCATAATATTATAAAAAAAAATCGATTCTTCAAGGCATGGGACCGATTGCTAGTAGTTAATATTGTAAAAAATATCATTCAGCCCATTCAGCCAAAAAAATGAGACTAAACCATTCAGTCCAAATTGTTTGAATGGCTGATCGGTTCAGTCATTCAAACTCAAACGATTTTTTCAAAAAACAAACGCATTGAATTATTTGAATCGACAATTATTTAAACATTCAATAGAAAACAAAGCAATTTCTTTAGCGCAGACAGTTTTTCCTTATTATATGTTATTATATTTGAAAGAATTATCATTTATTACGATTTTTTGTATTGTAATTTTTTTATCATCTGTAATAATTACTGTTTTAATATATTTCTGTCCATTAAACTGTTTTGACAAAAAAAAAAAAAAAAAGAAAAAAAGAAGGGCAATAATAATTTTTTTTGTTAACGCATTTTGAAATTGCGGACCCGAGTGGCATATTTGCGTATATATATAGTAAAAAGGAGGGTGAATATATAATTAAACACAAAAATCAGCAATTTCAAAAAAGAAAAGAAAAAGGTTTATCGTAGTTTCAGGTGGCAAGCGTAACAGAGGAGTTAACAAAATATACATAAACATAATACATAGTACTACATATATACCTCTGCTGCTATGCACAGTTGCATATGTTTTTGTTCTTTCTCTCTCTCTCTCCTCTCTCTTAAACTTTTTTCAACTTTCTATATGTGCTTTACTGTGTTCTTCCTCTTCATCTAATATTCTCCTTTATTATTTCCCTGAAATTTCCTTAATATTCTCTCCCTCTCTGTTTCTTTATACCTCTGTTTTTTTTTTATAAATATTTATATCTATATACATACATATATTCTCTTTGGAAGCACCAGAAACTTTCATCAATGGCAGACATTACCCACCCTCCCATGGAGCAGCTCCAAGACCTTGAATACTGCATAGATTCTAACCCTCCATGGCGTATGTCTTTCTATTTCTTTCTCTCTCTGTATCAAGAATATATATAGGTATGTATGTATATATATGTTTTATGTTTGTATCAAATAAGGTTGTACTATGAAAGAAGTAGCTCTTAAGCTTTCAATAAATGAACTTTAAGGGCTTCATATAAGCTAAGGAAATGTGGCATTTTTACAAACTATAGGAAAATTTTCATCTTTTTTTTTGTTCTTATTTATCTGTTGTCTTTATTATTGTGACATATTTAGAATGTGTTTTTTTGGAGAGGTTTTGGTTTGGTTTGAATTGGGTATCTCGTAAAGCAGAAGATAATCTGACCTTTTTAGTTCTTTACCCAAATCGATAAGAAAAAAGTTTACATTTTTTACTGATTGTGATTTTTGGGTGAGTGACAGTGGCACTTTCTCTTGTTCCCTTTTGAATGCTAAGAAATTATAGGAAAATGAATCATGAATAAAATGCCTAAAAATCTCTTACAATCCCCAGAAACTCTGCGCCCAGTTTTAGGTTTCGAGTGAGTATAATCATTAATTCCAGTAATATAGACATTACCCACAAGCCAAGTCTATCATACTTAATTTCTTGGTTTTACAAACCTGCAAAAAATATACTATGAATTTAAATGATAGGTCAATTACCTTTTAAGATTGATTGAGATTAGCATTTCAGTTGTTGAATTTTCTTTTGATAATACTTACCAAAGGTAGTTTTTTTTCCCTTTCCCTTCTCAATTATAAATTAGTAATTGAAGACCAACTCATTAATTGAACTCTAAAGAATGACTGGTTTTTCTCAAATCAAAAAGTGTTTACAAACTTCAATGTATCCCATAAGTAACTGACATAATATGAGGAAGCCAGTTAGATCATTGTTTTGGTAACTGTAAAATCCGGTATATTTTACTATTCCATTCAACTTTTTATGATCGAAAAATTAGAATTTAATTACTTCTTTGTTGATGTAGGCATATCAGAATCTTTGTGCAACTCTGCACAATTAATCTTAATTGATTCTTATTTATTTATGAGTGAAGTTTTGTTCTGCAGCTGAAACCATCTTGTTAGCATTTCAAAACTACATATTAGTGTTGGGCACAAGTGTAATGATTCCCACCATGCTTGTCCCATTAATGGGTGGAACTGATGTAAGCTTTCTATGGATCTTCTCTTGTGCAAATTTCATATCTTTGGTCCAAAATAAACAGTAGAACAAACGAAAGCAAATTTCTGCTAAGCCTATCTAGAGTATTTACCAGTTAAAACAGTTGACACCTAAAGTTTTACATAATTTTCCCATCTTTCCTCTCATTTTTATCCTTTCTTGTTATAATATTTTTTAGTAGTCAACAACTTTGAATTCACAGTTCTGATTATTACATTTCAAATTTCAACCTTTTGGTTTACGCAAAATTCAAATACATCAATATTTGGTGTCACGAGTTCTGAACTGGCATGATTCCTGTGACCTATATTTTCCTTAATCTCTTACAAATTAATATTTTTCTTGCTCACAACCAGGGGGAGAAGGCACGGGTAATACAAACTTTGCTATTTGTTGCTGGCGTTAACACGCTTCTGCAAACACTATTTGGAACAAGGTTACCAGCTGTAGTTGGAGGTTCATTTGCTTATGTCATTCCTGTACTCTATATTATTTTCGATTCATCTCTACAACGTATCACCGACCTCCATGACGTAAGATTCCATCCTTCCACACTCCCATGCAGTTCTTTGTCAATGTATTGATGTGAATTTGTTTAAGTACATTATCATTAAAAAGAAAAATGTAGTTTCGTTTTAGATTATGAAGGTTAAAGAGCGTGCAAATTTCCTCTTTGGCGAAATCCCAACAGCGGTATCTCTCGTTAAATCATTCTACCTTGCAACTAAAATATCTTCATTCTGTCTAATTGGCATTTACAGAGATTTATACAAACAATGCGAGCTATCCAAGGAGCTTTAATTGTTGCCTCAAGCATACAAATCATCCTCGGGTACAGCCAAGTTTGGGGTCTCTTCTCAAGGTATGATATGTCACATAATTGATTGAGTTAATAAAACTACATATTCACTGGACATAGTTTCACAATTTCCTTGGGGTTTCTTCACAGATTTTTCAGTCCTCTTGGTATGGCACCTGTGGTGGGATTAGTTGGTTTGGGGTTATTTCAGCGAGGATTTCCTGCGGTAGGTTTTGCTATTTGATAGTAGAGGGTGTATATGGTGCCTGTCAAGTTGATTATATATATGAATCCTTTAATTTGATTGCGCAAGCACCACCCAGTCATTTCCAAGTAATTCGTAGCATTTACAAATCTCAAATGGTTCCTAACATCATAATGCCATCTTCTCTTCAACTTAAAAGCTAAGCCTTAAAATTTTGAAAATTTGTTCATTTCTAAACTTCATTGCAGTTCTAAAATAATATGTACTTTTCAATAAACCCATGTAATAATTTGATGTGAAAACCAAAATATATAATCTTGTCAGGATTAATTGAATGGTGTGCTCCTTGGTGTCTCAAGATGCATCACGCACCCTTATCTGTTAGTGTTCCCAATATATGATAGCTGATAGATTGTGAATTTCCTCCAAATAATATTTTGTTAATCTCAATTATGATTCTTGCAAATCTGTTATCATGATTTTTGTGTTTCAGTTAGGTAATTGTGTAGAAATTGGGATCCCGATGCTATTGTTAGTTATTGGAGTGTCGCAAGTAAGTGATGCTACATGTGGTTGAAACAATGCCTTTCTATATACTGTTTCTCATTGTTATGCAAATAATAGTTCCCTAATTGCAGTATCTAAAGCATTGGAGACCTATGAGAGAAATGCCCATTTTTGAACGGTTTCCCATATTAGTTTGTGTCACAATCATTTGGATCTATTCAATTATACTAACAGCTAGTGGGGCTTACCGGGACAAATCTATAAGAACTCAATTCAGTTGCCAGACAGATAAAGCGAATATCATATCTACTGCCCCATGGTCTGTAACATGTTCTATCTATCACTCCTCTTGATTTGTGCATTAAATACATGGTTCTTAGTCTGAGAGTTGTTTTGCTTTAGGTTCAAGTTTCCATATCCTCTGCAGTGGGGCCCACCTACTTTTTCAGCAGGACATTCATTTGCCATGATGTCTGCTGTTCTTGTATCAATGATCGAGGTATTCTTATGTTTCCAATAGTTTCCTTTATACTTAATATGGCATATGGATGATTCAATTGGTGATCCTCCTATTATATGATACTTAATACCAAATTCTAGAGACGTCTTCTTAACAAATTTATGAAAGGAGGAGAATCCGAGAATATATATATTTTAAAAAATACTGAGAAAAAAGAAGAAAAACTCCATAGTTTGAGTGCGAAAACATCTTGACAGCTGACACCAAAGGCTGGTAGTCTTATTGTTGCACTTCAAAATTTGTTAATCTCTTAAAAGGTACATATTTCATCTCGACATTGAAATTATGAACTACTTGTTTGTAACATAATTTGATAAAAACTAGTCTGTCCTGCGTTCACCAGAAGGTTAATGTTAATGCTCTGAAGCCTTTCCCTCTTGATGTTTGTTGACGATGAATTTAACCATTTTATGTTTACAGGATAAAAATATACAATAATAGCCCCACAGAAAAAAGAAACTTTTGTTTTTAGTAGAAACATGAATATGATACTTGAAGCACTTTTGGTTAAGTTTACAGATTATTCATTTTTAGAGTACGCCAAAAAAAACAATCATGGTTGTGCTTGCTCATTGCTGAAGCAGCTTACTGTTTGATTAATAAATTTAAAGTAGCAAGTAATTCTGTTGCACTGTTTCTATAATACTATATAAATATGATGAAATTTTGTTAAGGGTATCTGGTAACGAGTTCCATTTGATTTTGATGCTCAACAAATCATAAAATATAAAAATATAAGTGTTGGCTAGAGTTTAACTTTTTGGGCCCTTATAGAACTCACAAAGCAGTTTTTCTTTTTTCAAGAAACTCTGAACAAATTTAAGCCCTAAATGAATAGATTACTTCACTACATACATTTAAAAGAAGTTACTTTATTATGTCAAAACAAACAAAATATTCAGTCTTGGTCTATTAGTACTTAAAGATTGTGCCATACATCAATTTTTAAGACCTACAACTTAATAGAACACATTGTTTTCTAGATATATCTGGTTTCTAAAAGCTTCTCTGAACGTTAATTTATTGCAGTCAACTGGTGCATATAAGGCTGCATCTCGGCTGGCAATTGCCACCCCACCTCCTGCGTACGTATTGAGCCGGGGAATTGGCTGGCAGGTTAGTTGGTTAGACACCTTTGTAATTATTTTTTATCTGTTCAGCGTGTTGTTTTTGCTGCAATTTAGGACTGCACAATTCCCTGGGCACCCTTCTCCCTTCCCCTGAGCCATACCAATATACCATTGCTTATAATCTAGTACTGCACAAAATTTAAATTTGATAATAAGTGATTTCTACTTGGAATTATCAACAATGCTTGTTGTCTGAGTAAGTAGTTAGGTTTCAATTGATGTGTCTTTTGAAGGCTGAGTAGGTACTTCTTAATTATTTTGGCAGGGGATAGGCATTTTGCTTGATGGTCTTTATGGAACAAGCACCGGTTCTTCTGTATCAGTGTAAGAAATAGCGATCAAACTTCTTTTATTCTATTGGTGCTGCGTGCAGAATATATTGATTTCCTGATACAAATCTAAGTTTGACATAGAACTTGGTCATTTCTTCCAGGGAAAATATTGGGCTCCTTGGACTGACCCGAGTTGGAAGTCGCAGAGTTGTTCAGATTTCTGCGGGTTTCATGATATTTTTCTCTATCTTTGGTTGGTATATGCTATTTGTGTGAAACAACAAAAATAAAAGTATTAATGAATTAATTTTTGACATTTTCCACCAATATTCATTCACCCTTTTATTTTCTTATTCACTTTTTTTCTTGGGGAAGCAGTTTCGGCAGTTTGATAGTTGGGTTGAACTTGCTAGTTATAATATTTTCTTACTGGCATAAACAATCTTATCTTATTCAATCCACCTACTGTTTCCTGGTTTGCAGGGAAATTTGGAGCTGTTTTTGCATCTATACCGTTCCCTATATTTGCTGCGTTATATTGTGTTCTATTTGGCCTTGTAGGTATGCAATTAACAACTACCACAGATCTCTGTTTATGATTCGATTCATATTACAATGTTTCCTTGTTCTTTTGCAGGTTCAGTTGGTCTATCATTTCTACAGTTCACTAACATGAACTCGATGAGAAACCTCTTTATAACTGGACTCTCCCTCTTCCTTGGGATATCAATTCCTCAGTTTTTCTCTGGTACTCGACTCTTTCGTCACGGGCTTGTTTCGCACTAATGCTGGATGGGTAAATATCATCTCAACAAACATTTAAATTTTTTAACCAAAGTTACAAGAAATCTACCTGAAAAACATTCATCATTCTAAACTCCGACTCTAGCATCAATGCTTATGTTGTCTCTACATAAAACTTCTCAAAGTTTGAACCACCCTGCAAATATGGCATGTCTTTGTGATGGTTTAGATTTTTTTATGAATATCAGGATTATGTCTACTCGAATCTCTGCTTTTGTTTAGATAAAAGGATCAATCTAACCTGAAATTCCAAAAGAACTATATTTGGATAGATGTTTTGGAAATCAAATTTTTTGTGGGGATAAATTCCTAGTCGGGACATTAATCTTTGTGGTTGTGAGTAACACGTCATCATAACCAGACAGCTCAACAAAAAGATTGCACAAACCACCTCAGTAGACCATATCACGAGCTTCTTTATGCTCCCTCTTCTTTTCTTTTCTTTCCTCTTTTTATTTTTTGATGAAATAGATGGATTATCTTTACTTCACATTTATTGCTTTTTTGCAGTTCAATGCATTCTTGAACACTATATTCTCATCACCAGCAACAGTCGGGTTGATCATAGCTGTATTTCTTGACAACACATTAGAGGTGGAGAAGTCAAAGAAAGACCGGGGAATGCCATGGTGGGTAAAGTTCAGAACATTTAGAGGAGACAATCGAAACGAGGAGTTCTACACTTTGCCTTTCAATCTCAACAGGTTCTTCCCACCTACATAACCAAGAGCGATCGAGACTCATGACTGCCAAGTCAAGCTAACCCCTTTTCACAACCCAAGTTCGATCAGATGATTTATTAGTATTAGTTGGAACAGAATTTCCAAGATCTTGCTGCAAACAAGTAGGCAAAAAATGTTGATGATCATAGTCTTGTTCAGCATTATCCAATTTTTTGTGGGCCATGATTCGCTAGGTCCCAGATTTCGTAGGGCTTCTGATCAATGCTATGTAGGTTCTGATTTTTCAAAGAAATAAGAACAAAATGAAGTCTGCTCAGATTAGATTTTCTTGAGCAAGAGACATTATAGTCTATGCTGATCAGCTTTGATGAGCAGAATGTGCTGATCAGCTTTGATGAGTATAGTAGTATATTTTTTAGGTAGTTGAGAAAGAATTTTGGAATGTGGAATCTCTCCATTTTGATTTTTGAAAGGACCCTCTCCTTTTTGCCTTTTGGGCTGGAATGTTTAAGATAAAAAGGTGACATTCAAAGAAAACAATGATCGAGGAATAAATCATGGAATTTTGATGGCCAAACACAGCCTAGCCAGTAGCCACCAACGAAAATGACAAATATTATATTAAAAGCTGAGTGGAGTTTTTGAATAAAAAAATTCCCTCCTATTCAATAAAAAATTCAAAATATTAAAGTTATATTTTTATTTCATTTGTCATGTAAATAAAATCTAAAACATTATTATTAGTTATGGTTGATTAGGGATTGTTCACTAATTTCACTCTATTATTACATCATTTTATAAATTAATTTTTGTAAAAAAAAATTGTTACAGTAGCAACACTTATTTCTAAAAACAAAGTTTAAGACTTTTAAGTCCAATCATACAAAAGCTTCCCTCAAAAATTGAGTTTTAATAGTACCAAAATTTGATTACTTCAGTTTCAAAAAGTTGAAGTTCATGACTTTTTTTGTAAAACATTTTACACTCCCTCCTTATAAAATTTAATTTTTTTTTTTTTGACTTTATTAACCCTTTAATACTTTATGTCTAGGTAATTTTTTTATAAGCATAACTTTTACTTTTTAGAAATTAATATATTAAATTAAAAGGAATAATCCAAAGAGATTATATTACTAATCTTAATGCAAATGCAACAATCATTCCCAATTATCAAGGAGCCGGCTATGGGAAGACTGCAAATAAGACGCTGTTTGGGGGAAGTTAATAAGCAAAAATGTCAATGGCAAACGACAGCACTTGGGTGGCCAAGAAACCTCTCAAACGCCTTGGTGGCATGTCCGATGCACTCTCTATAGCAGTTGATCTCGGTTTCCCTGTTCCACCTCCTCCTTCCCAGGTACCCATTATCTGTTTGTAACTATTCAATTTTATTCTTTTTTTTCATCTTTAAATTGTATAATAAATGATGATTTTCCCTTTTCATTTTACAGCTAGTTTAGGGGCATGTTTAAATTTCGACCCTTTTAATTCGAATGAGTTTCAAGAACTTGGTTTACTTTGATGCCAAGAAATTGCTATTTTGTAGATTTTATCCTGCATTTTTCTGAGTAGTTCTTCATATAATATTTCTAGGATGAATCTTTTTCATATAGCATTGTAGAAATGAAGAAAATTTTCCACTAAAGAAATTGACAGATTGTAGTTTGGTACAAGCATTCCTGAAATTTCAGTTGATTTGGAAGTTGGGTATAGTTTTCTTTCAGAGAAACATTCAAAACTTGAACTGGGTTATAGTCATAGATTGACATGAAAATTCATATTATTATATGCTATAAAAATGGACCAAAACCCTAAATCCTAATACATGAAAGTGAGTATACCCACAAAAAAACAATCTTGTTAATCTATTGTAGGGAATAATCTAGATGTCTGTATAGCTTCTGAATCATCAAGCAGTCACTTTTTCTTGTCGGTTATTTATTGTTTCGTTTGTGTGTATGTGTACTAGTTCTGCAAAGTAATGTGTCAAGTGACTTGCAATGTTTAGTGGACTTATATTAATACTTGATTGACTTCGCTTTTATTGATTAGGATGAGTTACAGAAACTATCTACTGGATGTGATGAAAAGGTTGATAACTTGGTAAGGGTTTTAAGAGATCTTACTACCATACAAAGGCAAATAGCAGATTTACAAGTGGAACTTCAGTCGAAAGGTGACTTTGACAAGCCTTGACACTATTTATGTGCATTTCAATTCATGCATGCATCATTTTTGTTTCATGTATTATATGACTTTGTTCATCCATTGCATGCTTTAAATTTTCTGCTGATAAGGTATAATATATTGCCTTGTTTATAGAGGAGTCTTTCAGGAGCGTACATGTGGCATACTTTCTAGGTTATAGGATCATAATTATTATTACTGCCCGAGACCAATATTTCTAACAATCTTCCTGTGTATAAACTATTTATGAGTTGCATCCAAATTTCATATCTTATCATTCAATTTTTCCAATCCTTTTTGTCTGCTCGGGGAGGGAGTCGAGGGGTTTTGGGCCTTCTGACTATTGGTTGGATGAATCAGTACATATGCAACTTGCACCTCCTATAATTCAATCATTTTGCTTCCTTTTCGGTCATGTCTCTTTGCATACAGATTTCTCTCATCTGTAATATATTTGTGGTATTTTCAACTAAACATTGGATTCCTTTTCTCTGAATTATTTTCTACATCATTTTTCTTTATTAATACTTTTTACTTTTCTTTTGATGAACCAAGTTGATTCAATTTTTTTTTAAAATATATTAATTCAATTCTATACTTATCTGGATTTGTCACTGTATCTGATTATGATAGTTATCGAATTCTTTTCTGGCATGAATGGAAATTGTAGGAGGACAAGAATGTCGCCCATCTGACACATGTGAGTGCAATGGAAAAGAAGATTGAAACATTAGCAAGGATCACTGTTATATTGAAAGATGTTATTCAGAACAAGGTAGTCCATTTGATTCCATTGTCGCTCATTTGTAACATTTTCACTTATATATTCTTTAGGTTCAACTATGATGCTGTCATGTAAGACTTTCGCACATCTTTTGTTGACACCATGTGTGAGCACTCTGATAATACATGAATCCTAAGCCTTTCCCTTTTGCATTGTGATTTTAGATGACAGGAATAGGTACGAATCACATGGCTAATCTTTCACGTGGTTCATGGCTCATTCAGTGCTTATCTTTGGGCAAGATTTACTGTGTTTAGTGTTGCACAGTCTCTTTTATTATAATCTGAACTGCACAATTACCATGATCTTGTTCTTCACTTGGTTTCATTTTTTCAGTTGTTAACTTATTCCGTTGTACTGAATAGTTTTAAATCGGGTACAAGAAAGTGAAGATTTTGAATTTTTGACTAGCCACCGTCTAAGAGTTTAACTCACTGAATTTGGCCCCTAAAGCTACCAATCTATATTAAACTGCTTAAACTGAATTTAACACTAGTAGTAGTAGTAGTAGTAGTACAACCATGACCAAACATTTGGCCTCCTGGAAGTTATGTTGTCTGTCTGGGAGTTTGTAATTTTCTTCTTCTTTTCAAGACCAATATTTTTTGTCCATTCTGGGGAATCTAATTTGTCTTTTTTGGGAGTTTGTGATGCTATCATTTGGCACCTTTAAGTTCCATTAGTTTTTTACTATTTTCACTACAAGAGGAACAATCAAAAAATTTGACATGTATTTCTTATTTCGAGAGTATCCATAAGATGATTGTCAGACTGACAAAGTACAAACACAGACACTTCACAAGGACGCCGCGGCCTTGTTATCTTGTGCTCACAGTAATTACTGCACTCTTTTTAATTTACTTATCTTATAACTTGTAACCTTTAAGATAAGAAACTTTAATAGCGTAGTTCCATATGCATTTAGAAGTAATAACTAATAGCCCATCTGGACATGCATGGTGAACCGATATAAGAACTTCTAACTCTATTTTGGTAGCCTTTAGAAGCATTTTTCCCTACATCAAATGTACCTTCTCTCTCTCACCCACACCCACACCCACACACTCACACTCACACTCACACTCTTCCCCACCACTCTTGTCTTCTCACTCATAGTGCGTCTTTTTTTGTGGTGTATATGAAGTGAAATGACTTAGAAAATCTGTATGCCATTCTTTAAACAAAATATATTGCACTTTTTTTTTCTGCAGGATCGTATTATAGCTCGTCTTCAACAGCCATATTCATTAGATTGCATTCCAGTGGAAGCAGAATATCAGGTGGATCACTGAATAGAAGTATAACTCGCATGTTATTTTATCTTATATTATAATTTTTATTTACGTAAAAAGAAAATGGTTTTAGTCCCTGGAATCTAAGAGCACTTGTGTTTCCTCCATCCACTACATAATAGATTACATTCTTATCATTATCCACTTAAATCAGATCATGGCTTAAAAGTTTCATTACTTGTCAATGATGAAAATAATATGTTTATTATGTTTATAACAATATTAGTAGGCTGTATTTGAAACTCCAGTTAGGTTGCGACCAGATCATGTAACATAATTCTACGATGTTCTGTTGTAATTTAGGCCTTGCTTTAGGATTATTTCTTTTGAGATTTTATCCATCACGTCAACTTGATTCATATTATTTGTTTTGTCTGGGTTTTATGCAGAAACAATTCTCAGAACTTCTGATGAAGGCCGCAAGTGATTACGTGACCTTGACAGAATCTGTTGCAGATTTCTAATGGAGCCAAAACTTTAAGGAACCACCTTCAGTATGGGGAGTATGTTGGGATTTCACATGAATCCCACATCGGTTAAATTCAAGAGTGTAGATGGCTTAATAAGTATGGTAGAACATCAACCTAATAGGTTAACCTTTTAGGTAAGGAGGTGGTCCAACATACTTATTGGGCTCTGCTCACAATCTAAAGTGTCTTATTGCTAAGGTGATGAATAGATGTGGGATGGATCGTTCAATTACGCTCTGAAGTGGTATCGAGCCCGTGGTTCGGTGAGAGTCCAAGTATCAACTTCAAGGTGCGAGGGGTGCTTGAGAGGTACAATTCGCAGCCTCGTGGGTGGAGTAAATAGAGTTGAATCAAGGTGGAGCACGGGGCCTCGTGGTCGTGGAGCACAGGATGATTTGAGTCGAGTGGAGCGGGCTTAGGAAGGCTCTAGGAAATTCTTTGAGACACCCAGACGTGGTGGAGTAATATTAGAGTCAGCGAGGCTCTTGAAGGACTCAAAAAAGTATTTGAATCGAATTGTGGAGCATGGCTCGGGAT
The DNA here is from genome assembly GCA_020205605.1 of Panax ginseng. Taxonomy (NCBI): domain Eukaryota; kingdom Viridiplantae; phylum Streptophyta; class Magnoliopsida; order Apiales; family Araliaceae; genus Panax; species Panax ginseng. Next base: position 5,557,508 of record CM035128.1, read on the forward strand.
GGCTCTAGGAAAACCTGGGAGTAGTAGTATTAGTCGCAAAAGAGCTCTTCAAGGATTCAAAGAAGGTGTGCTTAATGATAAGATACTCTAGTATGATACTTGTGATGGGTATTCAAGTGAAAGGTGGAGATTGTTGGGATTTCACATGAATCCCACATCGGTTAAATTCAAGAGTGTAGATGGCTTAATAAGTATGGTAGAACATCAACCTAATAGGTTAACCTTTTAGGTAAGGAGGTGGTCAACATACTTATTGGGCTCGTTTACACACAGTGTCTTACCGCTAAGGTGATGATTAGATGTGGGATGGATCGCTCAATTACGCTTACAAGTGGTATCGAGCCCATGGTTGATTGGAGTCCATGTATCAACTTCAAGGTGCGAGGGGGTGCGCGAGGTACAATTCGCAGCCTCGTGGGTGGAGTAAATAAGAGTTGAATCGAGGTGGAGGAGACGGGTCTCGTGTCAGGTGGAGCACGGGATGATTTGAGTCGAGTGGAGCGGGCTTAGGAAGGCTCTAGGGAAATTGCTGAGACACCCAGGACGTGGTGGAGTAATATTAGAGTCAAGCAAGGCTCTTGAAGGACTCAAAAAGTATTTGAATCGGGTGGAGCATGGCTCGGGATGGCTCTAGGAAAAACTGCTGGGAGTAGTATTAGAGTCGAGCAAAGAGCTCTTGAAGGATTCAAAGAAGGTGTGCTTAATGATAAGATACTCTAGTATGATACTTGTGATGGATATTCAAGTGAAAGGTGGAGATTGTTGGGATTTCACATGAATCCCACATCGGTTAAATTCAAGAGTGTAGATGGCTTAATAAGTATGGTAGAACATCAACCTAATAGGTTAACCTTTTAGGTAAGGAGGTGGTCCAACATACTTATTGGGCTCGTCTACACAGGTGTGCGCTGCTAAGGTGATGAATAGATGTGGGATGGATCGTTCAATTACGCTACAGAGTATGTGTACTAGAACTGATATCTTGTTACTTAATATTTTTTCCATCTTATTCCTGTTGAAGATTTGAGAGCACATTCTAATCGTTATTGCGAACATACATTGGCAATGATAAATAATTTTAAATTGGAAAATCCTATGGATGTCTTTCGGCATGTTGAGAGTTCAGACATGAGGTATATGCTTCTTCCCTAGGATAGATCATAGGATTGCTTTCTTATGACATGCATGATCATGAAATACATAGAAACTCTTGAAGATGGAAGAGTTGACTTCAGTTTCAAAAGGTCTTCTGTCTTTTTGTGGCTATCCATCAGTTAGTATGGAACTTTAGTAAGAATCTTGAATATGCCTAAGCTAGCAATCCGTTAGTTAATAGGGTCGCCTTTTTGCCTGTGTTTTGAACTCTAACCTCCTCTAGTATCTTGGTAATTTTGGTGGCCTCTCTTATTGGGAACTGTTAATTTACTTTTCTTCTATAATTTGCAGTAAGATTAAGATGGTATTACTTTCAAAAGCTCTAAGAAAATTTTGTGAGCCAAGTCCAAAGTCACCATAGTCCCTTTGTCACATTTTTTGTGTGGCCTGGTGTGGTCTCTAGATGCCTATATGATTATTGGGCTAATTGAGGAATATAAGCCTTATCCTCGATCTTAATCAGAATATATGGACATATACAAACAAAGAAGTTGCATTACTCAATCTCGACAGCTAATTTTGTTTAAACTCTGTAGGAAATGCTTCGTCCGATCCCTGTAGCTTTAGCATCATGCACCCGTTCTTTTGAAGCCATGTCGGGCAATGAGAAAATCATTTGCAACCCTTCAAAACTTGAGAGTGGGTCATTCAACTCAATCCAGTTCTGCATTTACATCTCCAGCAAAGGATTCCAGGAGTTTCTGAAGCGTCTCACCTGTTGGAGAAGTAGTTTGATTTTCATCAAATTGATGGCGCGACTGAGATTGTATTGCCCTCCATTGTTAAAGAAGATTCTGTCACTCAAATTTTATTTTTATATATTTTTTGATAATATGCTCGCAAAAGCTTCTGTCACTCAAAAAAGGGAGATGGGGAATGGCTGAAACTGTATCAACATTTTCTTGTTATGTGATTATTTATGCAAAAACTCAGACTAGATAGTCTTTGCCAGTTGCCACCACCTCATTTCGTTTATATCGCTTTGACCCATTTATTAAAAAATAATTATCATAAAAAAGAGTAATTATTTTAGCAAACTGCCTTTAGGGGTATATATATATATATATATATATATATTAATAAAGCAAATACAGCCATGTTGGCAGTCAGAAATATAAGAGAAACAGATCAAGAGTAATATTTTGATCCCAATGTTAGGAAGTAAGTATAGTACTTCCTCTTGAAGGAAGGTGTAACTTATAGACATTTACACCAGCTGCCATTGATTGATAGAGATGGTAATACAAGGATCCATTGTACTTGAAAGTTGAAACTTCCTTCCTAGCCTAACACTTAAACACCTATCCAATATAACTACGGAACAAGCATAAAAAAAATAAATGCATATTTGAAATAAGTCGGATGACAGTGCTGCTCAACATTCAAGACTACTAATGCTTACACGAGTCTAGCAAAATGTTGTTCATTAAAACTCTAAAAGCCAAATCTTGCACAACCTAACATTGTGTTCACTAACTTAAAAGAACTGGAAACTATGTCCAAAAAAACCGACAGAACAATACTCATATGGTTGCGCCGCCAGTTTGGTGCAACATAGCATCGATCTCATCACCATCTTCCATCTCAAGCTGAAGAAGCACAAGATACAGGAGTTAAAAGATGAACCAGCAAAATTATGTGTGAGAGGAAGAGGAAGAGGAAGAAGGTGAACCTCATCCGGAGTCTGCTCCCCTTGGAGACGACGACCATCAAAGAGGAAGGCAATTGAGTTCATCTCCACAGATTGACGGTCACAGTATGCATTCATAAGTTTTTTCAGTTGAGTACTTCTTTTAATCCTGAAGAATACTTCATTCCCATCCTGTACAAAACCCAAGTCAATTAAGTATAACAGCCATAACATAATAGCCTCATTATCTGTTTACACCAGAGCAAAAAAATTATAGGTTCCTCATGAGTTATCTCTACAGAAAATTATTAGGCTATCTATTGAAAAATTGCAACTTTTTAAAAGCCAGTTACTCTAACCAATAACTGGGAAGAATAGCTTACTTCACAATAAATTGGGTGTCTTCTCTCAAACTTATTGATAGCAGACAGATCCACACATAGTTAAGATCAAGGAGCAAAACTAAATAGGACTAGCTAGATGAGCAATCTAAGATAACACTATTCTCAATATTTCACTTTACCAAAAATACCTTCACCAAACAAAAGACGATTTTCATCCCATTTCAACCAACAAAAATTGAAACAAATCCAAACCATTATTTAAAATGGTGCATACAAGCTCATACTAATAATCCACAATTCAAAGTTAATTAACAAAAATAAAGACAATAACTTTTGTAATCTATTTTACTATTAAAATCATTTTGGAAAAAAAACACCTCTTGCTAAGAAGAAACAGAGTCAATAGAAACCACTAGGCACTAGCACATAATTCTGGTATATTGGTATGCAGTATGAACGTATTATAAAATGGTAAAAATTTTATCCCAATAAACAATAATTGGAATCTGAGTCCTATTTTTTCACTCTCCATGGATAAGAGTGTGCATAAATTTTAGAACTGCAGTCTGGTGCAGACATACAACTTGCAAAGCATAGTTTTCCAAAGAAAGATTTAATAAAGCCCACTAGGTATAAACCCAAATATATAGATCCCCAGAATATTGTGCAATTTCACCTCATATACCACCTAAATGATTTATTCTATAAAAACTACCAAATTTGTAAATAGTTAAAAACTACCAAATTTGTAAATAGTTATGGTCATCACAAAGTATGTGGCCTACCAAGATTGCTTGTTATTCAAATAAATCAAAAAAAAAATCTAATCTTTTCCTAGGAAAAAATATGTGAGCGGTAAAACACTAAAAATTCAAAATAAAAAAGTCATTGTAATCATTATAACACGAGTAATCAACCGCAACATACAAGTTTCTTGACAAAAAATCTGTAGCTTTGAAGTTAAATGCTACTTCGAAAAAAAAATACATCAATGAAAGATTATAATCTTAAACAAGCTTTAGTAAGTAGAGAAACGAAATTAAGCCGGACTGATGAAAAAATTCTTACAGCAATTAATTAAATATACATCAACGATTAGAAACCCCTAAAACTTCAAAACACTAGGAAAATCGCTATTCTGTAACAAATCCTGATCAGCGTACAGACGCATACATACATAAATATACATAGAAATATATATGGTTAGATGTATGAACGTAAATAATATGAGACCAAAAAAAGGAGAGGCCCAGAGGATAAATACCTGGCCCTTAACCTTGAGATTTATATGGGCAGATTGATCGGCACCGGGCTTCTTGTCTTCCTCCGTCGCTGCCGTCGTCTGGTTGGTAACTCCCGACATCTTCTTCTTCTCTGATTGAGTGGGAATGGAAGGTTTCGAGGGTTTTTAAGGACTCTTCTTCTTCTTCTTCTCTAATCTGAATATATATATATATGTAGTGACTTTATTGTCCTTGAAAACACGCGATTTTCGTGCTCTTTAGTCTTTCCAACTCCGACTAAAATCTCTTTTGTCATTTTATTTTTCCTTTTTTTTTTTGCTTTAGTATAAACATATTATTTACTTATGTTTGGCGTATAAATATTACGAATTAGATAAATATTTTCTTAAAATTAGTTTATTAAAATTTAAACTTAATATAAATTTATAACTATTTTTATTGTAAATTAACTAAAAGTTAGTATAATTGCCATATTTGTTAATTAAATTTAATTTTAAAGTTTAAGATTTTGATAATTGATTTAAAAATCAAAATACATCTCAAATTTTAAAACGGATTGAGCAAAACTTTTTCAAATTTAAAATTTCAAAGTAATTGACGAATTTCAAAATTTAGAAGAAGGTAGAAAAATAAACACATAATCCATAAAATATATAATATATTTTGATTATTTTTGCCTATCTACTCTGTCATTTATATTTTAGATTTGAACATTAACCAAAAATTCAATGAGTAGAAGGCCCAACACTTGCAGATAAAGTTGTAAACGAATCAAACAATTCTAGCGCGATTCAGATTTGTTAATAATATAATTCAAATTTGAGTATAAAAAATATGAGTAAAATGTAAGTAAAGTTATACTCGACTCGTTTAAGATTCAAACTATTAGAATTATCGTTTGTGGTTTGATACATATTCGATTGATAAAATTTCGATATACAAATTAAATCAAATTAAAAAAATTAATTATTATTATTATTTTAATTGTGATTTTTATATTTGTAAAGTGTAATAGTACTAAATACATTCTCTTATAATATATACAAAATTAAATTAAATTAGGATAATTAATTATTATTATTTTATTTTTAATTGTGATTTTTATATTTGTAAAGTATAATAGTACTATATATATTTTCTCATTTATAAGTAAAACAACAAATTTAACTTTATAATTATATTTATTATAAATCTAGTTATTATGTGGAGACTCAAATTCGAACTTGAATTTGAAGTTCATGAGTAGTTATAATATAATTCGTTCCTAATCGGATCGAATTCGAATAATAAATACTCAAATTAAATTGAGTTGAGTCGAATGAGTATAATTTTTCAAATACAATTTGAATTCAAGTATGAATTTAACGTTTCGAACCGAATTTGAACAACTTTCTATTCGGTTCGATTTGACTCGTTTACACTATTACTATAAAGAATTGTGTAAAGGCCCAGAAGTCCTAGGCCCAGTTCAAAACAACAAGCCCACAGGATGTCGCCTTACTATAGGTAACTCTTTCCCATCAGGCCATTCATGGCTGTTAATAGAAACTTCAATACTTAAGTCATGTTTTAGACATACAAATTTAGACCCACAAAATATATGAAGAGCTGTATTACTTCTTTAAGTTCTCTTGGTCCATTTAAGGGTGTTTTGAGACCTACATTATTAGTCAAATAAAACATATACTACCATATTCAATGTATAACTAGAGAGATGTCTCTACCTATTATTCCATCCATCCTTTAATATAAATCATTTTAAATAAATATTTTTGTCTCTTTAAATATAATTTTGATTTGTTCAATAAATAACACTTTCTTTTTAATATAAGGACAATATAAATAATTACTCACTCCGTTTCTTAATATAATTCGTTTTAGAGAATCGTTTTTGTTCCTTAATATAAGTCGTTTGAGAATTTCAAATAAGCATTAATTGTTTAGTTTTTAATATTACCCTGAGTATTAAATATAATTTTGGTTCTCTCACTATTTTTTGCTCAATAAATAACACTCTCTTTTTCCAGTATAAGGACAATTAATATTATATTTAATGTTATACTTATTTTTTTTAATACTTGTGTACAACTCTAAAACGACTTATATTAAAGAATAGAATGAGTAATGTTATATAATTATTTTTTTAATAACTGTGCATAATTTTAAAATTACTTATATTAAAGGATGGAATGAGTATCAATTAACTTTATATTTATCAATTAACTTTAAATTGTAAATTAATTATGGGACACAAAATTCAAATGAAACCGTAAGTTGCATGACACTCATAATTCTGCTCCCACAAACACGCAGGCTACACGGGGCTAACATTAACGACAGATAGAATTTTGGGACATCTGTTTACCGAGCTGAAGTGTATTTATAAGATCCGGTTAGTATGAAATTTATTTATTGGTAAGTTAGTACACATAAAATTTCGTCTGCGTGTTAAAACTTTATTGATCAATTAACCAATTTATCCAAAAATAAATTTCATGCTAACCACCTCCCTATTTTATACAAGGCCGTGGTGGGGTCCATCCTTATTTAACATCAAACACATGTAACAACAACACCAACACGTACATTACACGATTTCTACATCTCATTTATGTCCCCTCACCCACCCCCACAACCCACCCAACCCAATCCCCCTCCCTCCTCCCTCCCTCCCCCTCCCCCTCCCCCTCCCCGTCGAACAACACGGATTATAGCTTCAAAACTTACCCTCACATCATGTCCCACTCTCATGCTAATTTTTGATAAAAAGAGTTTTAACATTAATTTCTATATTTGGTATGTTCAAATTATTGTTTATTTAGATTATTCATATTAATGCATTATCAAAATAATTTAGAAACTTTGTGAAATTGCTCGCATATCAAAACTTGCTAAAAGAAACTAAATAAAGTCATGTTATGTAGTGCGATAAATTTAGACCGAATTGCAATTATAAAGATTATCAATACGTGAGATTCGTAGACTCAAAAGTCTTGAATTTGACTCTCACTAACATCGAGCATAGAGATCACAGACTGCAGGCTAAAGTCTGTTATTGAAAATCTTGTTCGTGAAGAGATATATCAATTTTTTATAAAAAAAAGCGATATAAATATTTACAATATATATTATTTTCTAAATAAATAAGTTGAAAAATTACTTGGATTCACTTAATGAAGTTGAGTTAGTTACTGATCTAATTTTTATTAATCAGATTCGTATTTTTTTTTTCTTTATTAGAATATAATTTTAATAGGGAAGGCTGTATATTCTGGACTAAAACATGAATTACACTTTATAATTGAGTTTAGAATCGATTTCTACTCAAAATTTTATTTCAACTTAAAGTACCATAATCTTTGGGCAAGGAAATAAATTACACCATCTGTATTAAAATAAAAATATAAAATAAAGGTGCAAATTATTTTTGTCATATTTTATTTGGAAACGAAAAAATAAATTTTTTTTTGAATGTCTTAAGATTATTTTGAAAAAATAATTTTTTTCTTAATCTATAATTTTTTTTTCTTTCAGCCAAATTATGATTATACAGTACATACACGATATAAATAAGAATTTAGAACAGTGTCATTTTAATTATTTTCCTTAATTAAAAAAATAATATGAATCTTAACTCTACAGTACTGTCGTGGCCCCCACCATTCGCTAAGTTGCTTATTTAGATTTTTAGTCACAGTTTCTCTTTCCTCCTCAATTATGTCGGCAGCGAAAGCAAGTCTGCTTACGTGTCCTTCTCGGAAAGGAAAGTGTTATCTAATTGCGCCAAGTGTAGTTTCTTTCGAGCTCTAAAGCATGCTTTACGCGCTCGAGTATGTTGTGTGAGCTTTACTTGCTACATTTGGTAACTAACTAACCAGATCCACGTCATTAAGGTGGTAAAATGAAGAAGCATTTCGAGCTCGATGCGTATTCGTTAAATTAAAAGTTCGATTCGAACTCGATTTAAAATATAAATAATTTAAATATGAACAAATTTTAAAGTTCGATAAAATATTCGAATCTTATTAAATTGTGATTTTTTATTTATATTCGGATCAAATTCGTTCGAAAATTTCAAATTATTCGGACTCGATTCGAGACCGTACTCGACTCGATAGCTAAATGAGTCTCGATCAAAATTTATTTTATACTCGATATATTTTATAAATTGACCGAAATTTGAGTTAGACTTGATCATACTCGAAGCGATAGTGGTATGCACTTATTTACATGCATGTATGAGTGAAAGAACGAAATCGTCTATGGATGAAATGAGTGGTATGCACTTCAGAAATGTGCAATGTATGAGTGAAAAGAACGAAAACTTTTTTTGTTGGATGAAATGCCCTTGTTAATGAAATGTAAGAACTATCCTTAAGGCAATGTCATTTTCTATGAAAATACATAAATCTTTTTTTACTCCTTCTGATGTAAAGTATAATAAGATTATTATTTTTTTAAAAAAACTATTTAAAAAATAATTTCAAAATCAAAATTAATATAAATATAAAGCTAGTAATTTGAGATCCTTAGTGTTATTTTTTAAAAATAATAATATAAACAATTTTTCAGTACAAATATTAAGATATCAAGCTACACAACTCAATATATATCAATTAATATTTTAAAAAATAAAACTAACATGACTGAACATTTTTCAGTAAAAATGATAAGATATCAATGTGAATCAATATATAAAAGAAAAGGACACGTACAATTTCATCGTGTGAACGTATTTTCAATTTTTGAGTTTATAACACTAGACAGTTGCTCTTTTTGTAAAATAAAAGAATAATTAATAAATGAGATATTTATAAAAAAAACTGGGGGAGTATAATGTAATGTATGGATTAGTTTATGGGCAATACTATAATATTGTCAAAAAGTAAAGAGGAGCATCTTTTGACAGTTAAGCAGAGGCTGTTTTAGTCATTTGGCACTCCCGTCTCCATCAACTTCACTCTTTCTCTCTCCTCTTTTCTTCTTCCTGCATAAAAAGAAGGAAGCTATACCATAAAGTATACAGTATGAAGATGTATATATATAATTATATAATTATATTATACATGACCCCACTTTCCTGAACCAGCAAACAAAGTGAAGCCAGCCATACATGTCTACAACTTTGCCTATTTAAACCCGCCCAATCCATTTCATCCTCTTCAATATCTATATATATGCATATATCTTCTTCCCCATTTTAATTATTTATTAATAGTTATAATAATATATAATATATATACACCCCTTCCAACGGTTACCTTACTCACTACTTTCAATGCTCCCAAAAGCCCATTAACAGTTTGTTTGCTTGGAGTGTGATTTTTAGAGAGAGAAGAAGACCCAGATGGATTTCAGTTCGTTTTTAACGTCCCTTGGGACGTCGTTCGTGATTTTTCTGATTTTGATGTTTTTGTTTACTTGGTTATCGAGGAAGCCGGGGAACAGTGTGGTGTACTATCCGAATCGGATCTTGAAGGGCTTGGATCCGTGGGAGGGAGCCTCCAGGACGCGGAACCCGTTTGCTTGGATCCGGGAAGCCGTCTCTTCATCTGAACAAGATGTTATCAACATGTCTGGGGTTGATACTGCTGTCTACTTTGTCTTCATGAGCACTGGTTTGTCTTTTTGTTCTCTATGTATATACGTTCCTGTTTATATATGCTATGTATGTGGGTAAATATGCAATATGTTATGCCTTTTTGTTTGTTTATTTTTTGACTACGTTTTGGCTGGTTTTGGTAAGACTAATTGAAGGACTCTGGGTTGAATTGTTAGTAAATATATGCAATATGTTACGCCTTTTTGTTTGTATTTTTTTTTTACTTTTTGGCTGGATTTGGTTAGAATAATTAAAGGAGTCTGGGTTGAATTGTTTGCTTAAGATTGAGTAATCCTCTGATTATTTGGGAAGTTTTGAGGAAATAGAGAAGTTGGGTTTGGTAGTGAAATTCCAAATGTTTAGTTCTGTTAATTATTTTTCTTGGTATAAATAGTAGTCCACAAATTAGATATACATTTTTAAAACGGGTTAGATACACTTTTACCCGCTCTACTCGACCGATCTCTCGACCGATCTCGATTTATAAATGAATTATTTGACTTAAAATTTTAACGGTATTTTTTACAAAAAATTGAATTTTCATCTGAAAGTGTTAAAAGTTAACAGAATATTTATGTGGGGCCACATTAGATGCTTATAGGTGGATATTTAATAATTAAAAAACACAACAAAATACAAAAAAATAATGCTACCATTAAAAACAAACTAATTGTCAAAATTTTAACATGTTACAATAATATTTAAAAATAAATTTCTAGAAAATTTAGAAATAAATTAAAATCAAATTAAAAGAACAAATTAAAGTAAAAACAAGAAAACAAATAAAGAAAACAAGTTAATCAACCTCTGTCAAGAGAGAACCCAATAATATTGCTAACAAATCGAATATGAAGGTGGGGTGGAACATCCGTGGCTTCCCGAATTAAGGAATTAAGGTTCAGAGCCTAGACAACTAGATTTGTCGGGAAGTAAAACTGTTGAACATCCTGCAGTATAAAACAAAAAAATTATCAGATCTGGGACAAGAATAGAGCAGTGAAAAATCAGAATAAACATTATACCCAACCCCACCATCCAAATATCAAGTGGTGGCATGATACTATTGACATATTAGGAACGTCAGGCAAATTTATATAGTCTAAAAGTAGAAATGAATGTCTAATTTTGGAACGGAAGGATTAATTTTTTTTTGGGAGGAACACATTACTGTTTTAACCCAGCTTCTTATTATTGCCTTCAACTAATTAAATGCCCCCTATCAATACACTATACTGCAAAGGGAAAATATTAGTCTTTGAGACAACGTAAGCTTTAAACCTGATGGAAACTTAGTTGATTGCAGTAGAAATTCCTCCTCGTCTAACATGTTAGATGTGCATGCTTTACTTTGACCATTTACAACTTTCATCCTTATCTAATAGCTTAAGATTAAAGTTCTAATAGTCAAAACTCTTTCTCATCTTACTGTGTGCGGCCTTTTTCACATTGTGCATGCTTCACTTTGACCATTTACAAGAAACTCTGCACTTGTTCTGCCAAAAAGGTAGCTGGCGCCATTTAACATTGGTGAAGTGCTGCTACACAGCCTAAAATAGCTTCAAATTGCTGGTACCTGGCTTGGCGTGTAGGGTTCCATTCTAGTGTTAATTAACTTTCTTTTAATAGCTTCATCACAACAGTACTACAACATCATTGATATTAATTATTAGTCCGTAGACCTTTGGTGAAGAGATTGCCAAAGTTAAATTATTAATCCCTCCCTTCCTTCAAGACCTCAATGAAGAGAATCAATATCACTTATAAATTAGGAAAAATGCATCTTTTTGCAACGTCTATCTTATATATTGATGAACATACTTATTGTATAATACTATAATCATTTTTACTATATATGCATTTTATCAAGCAAACTCTAACTCCAATGCTCAGGTAGAGTTCTTACATTGGATGTAATGATGCATGCCAACTGGGCTCGTGCTTCAATTTTGTAGTAAAAAAGCATGTAACAAAAGTTTTGTGTACTTTTTTTATAGTGCTTGGAATATTGGTTTTATCCAGCCTTGTACTACTACCACTACTTCTGCCAGTAGCTGCTACAGATCACAGTATCCGTAAAAGCAATACTACCAGCAATGGGACTTTTAACGACCTTGATAATCTTTCTATGGGACATGTTAAAGTAAGTTTCACAGCTATTGAACCTTTTATTCTGGGATAAATTGATTATAAGATTAGAATTGTCATTTTCTGGTGCATGCTATTTCTGTGCCCCCCCCCCCCCCCCTTTCCCCCATTCTCTTTCAAATTGACTTCAATTTATATTTTTAAATTTCAACAATTTTTATAGTGTCCTAGTTCTATTGCTTTTTATGTTCAACTTCCCTTTTTTTTCCCAATCATTTTGTATCAGTGCTAATGGGTAGCTTATTTCATAATCTGTCCAAATTTTGCTCTCTATTTAGTTATGAACTTGTTCATTATTTTTACTCAACATTGGCCATAGGAAAAAAGTCATCGATTATGGGCATTCGTGTTTGGTGCCTATTGGGTTTCTTTTGTTGCATATTACTTATTGTGGAAGGCATACAAACATGTATCTGAACTGAGAGCTGCAGCGCTAATGTCACCTGAGGTGAAAGACGAGCAATTTGCTGTTCTTGTTAGAGACATACCAGCTCCAGCTGAAGGTCAGACTAGAAAGGAACAGGTTGATTCATATTTCACAGAAATCTATCCCGACACATTTTACAGATCAATGGTGGTCACAAACAACAAGGAGGTAATGCAATTCTTTCATTTTTCTTGATTTCTCTCTTCATGCATGTTATAGATTTCACTGGAGTTTCTGCTTTTACCATTGAACATTGATTCATTAATTACGTATACTGAAATTCACTAAGCATGAAATCATAAGAAATTGGATATCAGTGGCATAATTGGAAATCATAATTGTATACATCAGTGGAGCATTATTTATGTAATAGGATCAATTCGAGTTGAGTCAACTTTTTGCTTATGATTCTATTTGATTCTGTTAGGTCAACAAGACTTGGCAGGAGTTGGAAGGGTACAGAAAGAAGCTTGCACATGCTGAAGCCATATATGCCCAGTCCCAAAAAAATGGCAAACCTGAAGGAACGAGACCAATGAATAAAACTGGATTCCTTGGTCTGCTTGGTACTAAGGTAGATACAATAGAGTACTGTAATGAGAAGATTAATGAACTGATCCCCAAATTAGAAGCCGAGCAGAAAGTGACTCTCAGAGAGAAACAGCAAGCTTCAGCTCTTGTTTTTTTCACCAGTAGGGTAACTGCAGCTACTGCAGCTCAAAATCTACACGCTCATATGGTTGACACATGGACTGTCACGGATGCTCCTGAACCCCGCCAGATTATATGGAGTAATCTTCCCAAGACCTTTTATGATAGGGTGATACGTCAGTATGCTATTTATGTCCTTGTCTTTTTGACGATAGTATTTTACATGATTCCAATTGCCTTCGTTTCTGCATTTACAACTCTGGAGAATCTGAAGAAGCTCCTTCCATTTACAAAGCCAATTGTGAATCAGGATGTGGTTAGAACAGTGTTAGAAGCTTTCCTACCTCAGCTTGCACTTATTATATTTCTGGCTTTGTTGCCAAAGTTCCTCTTGTTTTTATCCAAGGCTGAAGGCATCCCTTCAGAAAGTCATGCGATAAGGGCCGCCTCTGGGAAATATTTTTATTTCTCTGTGTTCAATGTATTTCTCGGTGTTACACTTGGTGGAACCCTTTTCGGTACATTCAAGACCATTGAGAAAAATCCAAACAAAATTGTTCCGTTACTAGCAAACAGCCTTCCTGGCAACGCAACTTTCTTCTTGACCTTCGTAGCTCTCAAGTAAGATTGCATTTTTTAAGTTTGTTTGCTTTTCCTATGCCATCCTAACTTTACTTTTCTTTCATGATTTTTCTTTAAAAGTGTTTTTTCATGCTAGTGAAGTAATTTTCTCATTCCTGTGGTTTCAGGTTCTTTGTTGGCTATGGTCTTGAGCTGTCCAGAATTGTTCCTTTCATTATATATCATCTAAAAAGGAAGTATCTCTGTAAAACTGATGCTGAGTTGAAGGAGGCCTGGACTCCTAGAGACCTTGGATATGGTACTAGAATTCCTGGGGATTTGCTTATTCTCACAATCGTCCTTTGCTACTCTGTAATTGCTCCTATAATAATTCCCTTTGGTGTGATATACTTTGGCCTTGGATGGCTCGTTCTCCGAAATCAGGTGATGACCAGTAACTTCTTTTTATTTTCAAGGATATACGTCACCAAATATTAAATAAAAATGTTTAATAAGTTGTTTGATGAAACTACCGTGGCAAGCCCGTTGGCATTCTCTTCATGAATGGTAGATTATGAGCTTTTCAAGGCACATATACATATATATTAGTTTCTGTTACATTAATAACAAAAGAATTGCCGGTGCGTGTATGTGGTTGGGGATAGATGAAACTTCTAATTTTCTTACTTACATAGATGGGGGGGGGGGAGAAGGATTTTTCCTTTCTTTTGCTCCTCATGCCTTACAAATCATGTATATCTACTTTTCAATATAGCTTCCCTAACTTCATTTGTTGTATAAGATTTCTGATGATGTTTATTCTCATCAGGCGCTCAAAGTATTTGTTCCATCTTATGAGAGCTACGGAAGAATATGGCCACATATACACACTCGCATCATAGCTGCCTTGCTTCTATTCCAAATAACCATGTGTGGTTACTTTGGAGTGAAACAGTTCTATTACACCCCAATACTGATAGCACTCCCCATCTGTTCCTTGCTCTTTGCATATGTTTGCAGTAAAAAATTCTATGGGTTTTTCCAATCCACCGCACTGGAAGTGGCTCGTCACGAGCTGAAGGAAATTCCAAATATGGAAAACATATTCAGATCTTTTATTCCGCCCCCATTGGCTGCTGAGAAGTCGGATGATGATCAATTTGAAGATGCTTTGTCTCAAGTTTCTAAGGCTGGATCCTCTGTTTGATGGATTTTTTTAAAGGGTTTATAGGTTTGTGCATGGTAGGGGTTTATGGGTACACCAGCACTGCAGGATATTAGGGGGTGTATAGTTTTGTGCAGCTTGGTAAACTTAGATTGCATAATTTCGATGTATCTGTTTATAGTTTGTGATGGGGGAGGAGCCACAGCTGATATTTATTTTATGACATATTGTGTGTTTCTGGAATTAGCCACGGCTTATTTATTACTATTTTCCAATCTTTCAAATCTCAATTCCAATTCCCCTAATTTCCATTTTCCGATAAAACAAAGGCTTTGTTTCTTTTTGGCTTTAATAAAAATAGCTTATATATCATATAGTACTATCTTAATATAAGTCGTTTTAGAGAAATATTTTTGTTTTTAAAATAAAAGTCGTTTTGAGAATTTTAAGTAAGCATTAATTGTTTAGTTTTTAATATTATCCCAAGTAATAAATATAACTTTGGTTCTCTCACTATATTTTGCCCAATAAATAATATTATCTCCATTTTTAAAAGATTGTCGTTTAAAGTTTTTGTACATGGATTAAGAAAGTATCATTTACCAAATAAAATTTATTTAAAATTTCATCACTACCCCTTTATGGGAAAAGTAAATAATTTATTCTCTTCGAAAGTTGTAACTGACAAACGTTTTGGAATAAATTTTTTCTTCTAAAACGACAATCTTTTAGGAACGAAGTGAGTACTATCTTCTTCCAATATAAGGACAATATAGACAATTGATAGTATATTTAATGTTATACAATCATTTCCTTAATACTTGTGCACAACTCTAAAATGACCTATATTAAGGAACAGAGGGAGTATTATTTAAAAAACTTTTAGTGAAGAAAATTCATTTAATAAAAAATAGGAATTCTCCTTATCTTAGAAAATGTTACTTTGTGAATTATTTTCTTTAACACTTGATATTAGATTAAGGTTAAGAAAATATTAATTCAATTAGGATTAAAAAAATATTTTGGTCAAAGAAAATAATATTATTAAAAACAAATATATATAACTTATATGGAAAAAATTCTACCCTTTTAATTAACCTATTAACTAATTATTGTATTGAGTATAAAATTTTAATATTACCTTCAAAATTCATAGAAAAGATGAAAGATAAACAAATTAATATTTAATGAAAACTAAGTTATTGATGTTTCTTTAAAATCTACCAACAACAAATAAAAATAAATAAATTTCACTCTAAAAAGATAAATAAAAAAACAGAAGGAGTAATTCAATAAATTAAATGGTAAAAAAATTAATTCAATAATACAAATGTAAAAAGGTCTTCTGCCAAATGATTTGAGTAAAGAGTAAAGTGGTGTTTGTTTATCTTTTAACAGCTTCACATCTTTGATTCAGTTAAAGTTATTTGATAAATTTTTTTTTGCCTCTTATCATCTTTTAATATATTGGTAAGAGAAAAATAGAAATTTAAATCATTAAAACCTTCCTCTTAATGAAAAATTTAAATGTATAAAATTTATAAATATTGTACTACATCCATTCCAAATTTTAAAATCATTATTGAGTTTTTGAAAAGTAAGATATTTTTAAATTTAAAAATTATTTAGATTTTATAATTTTTAGTTATCAAATAATTTTTTAAATTCAGATCTAATAACTTATTAAAATATATTAATAATCATTTGGATCTTAATTATATCAATCACCTCCTAAATCACACCATACAACTTGATTGGGGTGGTTGTGACATTACATTCAATCGATCTACCACCACAAACGAGTGAAGCATTATGGACCCGACCCGACCCAAGACAATTAATGTGGACCCTTACTAATTAATTATTATACTGCACTAAATTTGTCTCCTCCATTTCTCATTTTAATACTAGCAGTAGCAGTTGGGAAATACAAAGTGCGTACGTGGCACCTTACACTACCACTCTTTTATCACTTTATCAATATTAATATACCCCACCCCACACGTAGTTTCCAAAATGTGAAAAACAAGTAGTATCAATAACTAGCTAGCTAGTAGTTTATTTGGACACCTATAAATGTCATATGTATGGCTGGCTCTTAATCTCGTCTTCTCCCTCGATCTTTCTCTTCTTTTGCAGTATCATCCATCACCATATATAATTTAAACTTTGATTGAAATGGGTTCCGACCCTGAAAATTGTTCCAATTCCTCGATGAATCCTCTAGACCCTGAGGAATTCAGAAGGCAAGGCCACATGGTAATAGACTTTCTAGCCGACTACTATCAGAAGAATTTCCCAGTTTGTAGCCAAGTCCCTCCAGGCTACCTTCGTAAACTCTTGCCCGAATCCGCCCCATATAACCCCGAACCCATCGAAACAATTCTCCAAGATGTACAAAACCACATAGTTCCCACACATTGGCAAACTCCTTCGAGTACCGCTGGCTTTCTTGGCGAAACGCTAACTACCGGTTTCAATGTCGTTGCCTTTAATTGGATGTCTTCACCGGCTGCAACTGAGCTCGAGCATATTGTAATGGATTGGCTTGGGAAAATGCTCGACCTACCAACATCTTTCCTTTTCTCTGGTGGAGGCGGCGGCGTGCTACAAGGGACTACTTGTGAGGCCATTTTATGCACATTGGTGGCGGCTAGAGACCAAAAGTTACGCCAATATGGGGTAGAAAATATTGGCAAGCTAGTTGTTTATTGCTCGGATCAAACACATTGTGCACTTGAAAAGGGTGCTCAGATTGCGGGGATAAACAATTTTCGAATAATAAGGACCAATAAGTGCACAAATTTTTCACTCCCACCAAAATCATTGCTCTCTGCAGTTTTATCAGACGTGAAAGCTGGATTAATTCCATTTTACTTATGTGCCACCATTGGGACTACCTCATCAACGGCTGTGGATCCATTGGGGCCGATATGTGACGCTGTGAAAGAGTATGACATATGGGTTCATGTTGATGCAGCTTATGCCGGAAGCGCGTGTATATGTCCCGAGTTTCGTCATTTTCTTGACGGTATTGAGGATGTCAACTCTTTTAGTTTCAATGCACATAACCCATTGGATTGTTGTTGTCTTTGGGTAAAGAATCCGAGTGCACTTATAAAAGCTCTTTCTACTAATGCGGAGTATTTGAAGAATAAGGCGAGTGAGTCTAAACAAGTGGTAGATTATAAAGACTGGCAGATACAATTAAGCAGGCGATTTAGAGCGTTGAAGTTGTGGCTTGTGTTGAGAAGTTATGGAGTAGGTAAGCTTAGGACCCTCTTAAGAGGTCATGTGGAAATGGCGAAGCATTTTGAAGGGCTTGTACTGATGGACAAGAGGTTTGAGGTTGTGGTGCCTAGGTTTTTTTCTATGGTTTGCTTTAGGATTGCGCCGTCGGCAATATTTGATTATCATGAGGAGGGAGTGGAGCTACGCAGTACTGTAGAAGATGTTGATGAACTCAACCGGAAGCTATTGGAATTCGTGAATGGGTCGGGTTGGGCTTACATGATGACACATGCGGTGCTTGGGGAAGTTTACACGATCCGATTCGCGATAGGAGCAACCCTAACCGATTATCGTCATGTGAATGCTGCTTGGAAGGTGGTGCAAGAGCATGCAACTGCTTTACTCAGAACCTCCTAAAACGACCTTGTGCCCTCCCAAAACGACCTTGTTATGGAACTTATTGTCTCTCTCTCTCTCTCCTTTCTTATTCTCTCTCCCCTCTTTTCACAACAGCAATGTGCATAGTGTTATGTATATTGTGGCCGTGGGGGAAGTTGTGCATGTTGATGGTGAGTGTAGATTTCATGATATGGAGTCGGATCTAGTGGTGATTTGGTGGTGGTATGTTCTCTTTCTTCATTCTTTTCTATTCTTTTTCTTATATTACTGTTAATGGCGGTGGCTCGTAGCGGTGTTAATGGCTGCATGGCCATGGTGACATTGTATGGCAATGGCGGATCTGAGTTTTAGCGTGCTTGTTGAGGGTGTGCAGGTGGATTTGGTTGTGGTTTTATTGTTGTTGGGGATGATAGTTGATGGATTAAGCGAGGGATGAAGTGAGGATTTGTTCTTGCGGGAGCCAAAAAAAAATTTAACAACATAAAATATATTCATAACTAAAAAGTATAATTTCACCATTACAAAACATATTTTTACTAAAATAAAAATAATGTAGTAATAGGATTTGCTTTGACAAAGGCAACATAACATAACATAACAAAAAAGTCTTAAAACATATCAAAGCTTCGTTAGACCGTGGCCTTACAAAATTTTCAAACCAAACTAAATGATCTTAAGAGTAAGTTTTACAAAATTTTCAAACTTTAAAGGTGGCCGTGGCCCCCTCCAGTCTACATGTGACTCCGTCCCTGGATTAAACTGTGTTAATGGAGAGCAGATCCTCCGTTCCCAATTTCCCTGTCTCCTTGTGTCCCTCCACTTAAATTTTGACACTTAATCTCTTATTTAACACTAATTAATTCTAAAATTAAATAAAAAGACATGTGTCAAAATTTAAATAGAGAGACACAAGGGAGACAGAAAATTTAAGGACACGATCTGCTCTCGTGTTAATGGTGGTTTTTGAGGTGGTGGTGAAAAAATAAAGCTGTTTTGCACCCCACGTAAAAGCCGCAGCATGCATGCAGGTTACGGCACCTCCCGCGAACCCTTACCTTGACCTAGATTAAGGCTTGGGCCGGGCTATTACATAAACCCTAGGGGAGTAACTCAAATGGTAATAAACCTTTTGATAAGCGTCTCCAGACTTCAACTGGTATGTAGTTACCATTTACTGTGGCTCTCTAGTCTCGTCTCTATCTTAGGCAGTTATGGTGGGTTTATTAGTTTCAATTTTCTTTTGTCTACTATGTACTTCTGTGGTGGGTTAAATACACTTTTACCCCCACCCTATTCGACCTCGATTTACAAATACATTATTGGACTGAAATTTTTTTCATTCGACTCAGTGAACTACAATTTATTTACAAACCGTTACAAATTCTGTTAACTTGTTTGACTTTTAACGGATTGAGTACACATAGCAGATAGACTTTGTATATGTCATATATATATGTCCACGTGGCATGTCATGGTGAAAAAAATAAATAAAATACTCAAAAGCCAACAATTAAGACAAGTTAACCAAATAAAACAATAGGAAAAAAAGCAACCAAATAAAATCTTTAACTTCACAATTATAAAATACAAAAAATTAATAACTTAAATGTGATATATATATATATATATATTGCTAAAAAAATTAAATTTAAAAGTTAATATAATAATAATAATAATAATAATAATAATAATCCTCCATTTCAAAATATTAGATAATTTTATATTTTTAAAGTGAACCTAAAATATTTAAAACTTATAAAAATTATGAATTCATTAATTTTATATAAATACATTTGTAAACATTATACATTAATATATTTTATTATTAATTAATAATTTGTATACATTAATTTTCCTTAAAATCACAATTTTCATTAATTAAAAAAATTAAAAGGTAAAATTAAATTAAATTATACTGAATTTTATAATAAATAGTTAAACCAAATATAAATCAAATTAATAGATATAAAAATAATTAAATAAATTAAACAAATTAATAATAAAACATATTAATTAAATTAGGTTATATATTAATTAATAATAAAATATATTAATGTATAATTTTTACAAATGTATTTATATAAAATTAATGAATTTATATTTTTTTTTAATTTTTAAATATTTTTTAAAAATATTAAATTATCTAATATTTTGAAATTGATGGATTATTATTATTATTATTATTATTATAACTAGAAAAAAGCAGAACGAATTACTGTTAGATTTTGTCGAAGATTATCGAGAATTGTTGAGATTTTAAGAAGCTGCAGAATTATAAAGAGAAAAAGTGGAAATAGATTTTTTCCCACCCAAAATTCCTAAAATTTGCAAAACAAGCCCTTTGATTTTGACGAGGACAGCTGGTCTTTGAACTTTAGTGATATAGTGCTCTGTTTTTTATTTTATTTTCATATCTGAACTAAGGTTTCATTAGATCTGGGTTGTTGGAGTTAGATTTGTGGTGAAAAAGATGATAAATTAAATTTGGATTTCGGAGACTTCTGACTACAGATCTGAATTGTTAAAGTTTTAGAACTTTGTGGTGAAGAAGATGATGAATTACAACATTCTCTAATAAATTGCAGTTATTTTTATTCATGCAACTTAAATTAGTTATACCAAACGACAGACTTCTTCCAGGTGATTAGTTGGTATAAACTATAAGATGTTCACGACAAGAAGTTAGTTGCTCCATTTCGGGCATGCCTATGGTAGATACTCAATAATGTTGTAGTGTTTTTTCAAATAATTTATTAGTTTCATGTTCGGATAGAATAGAGAAATAATAGGCACGTGTACAGTGAATGTAATCATATTAATCTAGGAAGAAGTTTCTTTCAAGAATGACAATAATAAGTATTCAAGATGCTCTTAGAGATTCGAGTTGTTTTAGCAAGTGAAAATGTTGTTCAACATGAGAATTTTAAAAAAATTATATTCACTGTAGCCAAATAAAAGAAAATAGGAATATATTTTTTCATCCAAAAGATGGAGGATGATGATCTATGTACCTGCCTCCACCTAAGCAGATAGCAGTAGGTCTTCATTTCCTGATTAGAGATCTGTGTCATACCACAACTAAACCAGTGTATGCTCGAATGGAGCCTCACAACTAAAAATTCCTCGTTGAGCCTATAGGATATCTATATAATCACCTGCATCACGAGAAGGAACTGCAGTCAAAAAACAGAGATAAATCTATCAAAGTAGATTCAAACATAAACCATCTATAGCTTGCTTCTTTATAATGCGCTTGGATAGCTTTTTAATTGTCTAATCACAGTTTGATGGTTGTATTCAGATATTGAGAGAGAATATTGGTAATTGAGTACCAAGTAGAGAAAGCATCACTATAAGTTTCATTTACCCATTGAAACTTTCACAGCGCGTAGAAAAGATTCAATAATTCACGAGGTCCTAGTGTCCAATCCTCAGTGTTCCCGTGTGATTGATCTTTATGTTCTTCAGCTGCATAGTTCGGGGTGGATGGGGGCAGGGAGACAAATGAACAAATCAAATGAGAAATAAGGCGGCACACAGGTGCATAATAGAAATTCATATGGATCCTAGTATAAGCCAAAGCTATTTAATATAAATATGAAAAACGTAGACCAACATTCATTGCTGCTGTTACCTCAGTTTTCTGGCGTCTTTGAATACTGGAAAGATCGTCACTGCCTTCAAACTTCCGTTTCTGAAATTTGAAAATCTACGAGGATAAGACTAATTGTTGTTTTTTAAGAGTCACTACATAGTAACTCCTAAGATTTGGATTTATTGCAAAGAATAACCGTTCAGGCGTAGCCTAATCCATTGTCATGTTAAATCTAGACTTGGAATACACAGGAAATCTGTCAAACATGGACAAATGTGAAATAATTATCTTATAGCAATAATTCATGGCTTGAAAGTGACAGTCGGATTAGCTGGCCAGACCTCTATACATATTGTCTCACCCGGAAGGGATATCAGATAATGCATTCATCAGAATTTTAAGGTGTTCATGTGCAAGCAGGAGGACTATACGGTTTGGGTGCCCAATCAATCACTAATCATAAATAAGCCTTATCTATACAAACAGCAAATCACTTTCAGATAACTGCCAGAAAAATTATAGCAACATTAAAGTCGGCACAATTAGAAGTTCTAACATTAGACCAACAAATTACAGGAAAATAGTGACAAACATTCTAAAGCAAATTAAAGATTTGAAAAACCACAGGGTTCTAATTACCGCAGGGGGGGGGGGGGGGTGTTAGTTGGCTTCTAATTTCAAGAGAATATAAGAATGAAGCTGAGACTCAATTTAAGATGCACAGAATACTGCCGAAGGGCATGTGTATATATATCTCAAGAAAAAGGTAATATACAGATTTACAGATTAAAGAAATGATTTCAAACCTTCTCTTGCAGTTTCTGCAAATTCTCAGGACCAAAATCATGATGCCCATTACTAACTTTCTCCTCATATTTTTTACAAGTACAGCCCTTGGGACAGTGTCTGTGCTTACGATCCTTATTCTTCTCCTTGTCCCTGCTTTTGTGATTTTTATGCTTTTCCTTGTCTTTGGACTCGCCACTCAACTTCAACATTTCCGCAGGAATTCCTTTCTCTACCTGGTGAAACCAGAATGAGTGATTTAAAACATTATACAATTGAAACACATAATTACAAGTTCAGCAGATTAAGACACCGGGACTTTACTCCCTTTTTATTTATATACAAATTTTACAACATCAAATGTAAAATTTATATCAACAAGTATATCATCTTAGCAATAAATATAACTACCAAAAACCAATGTTACTTAAATCATGCGGTACGTGGAACAAAATCGGGAACGGAAAATGTCACTTTCGTGATACAGAATGGGGTAGGGTTTTTCGAATTATTTAGTTAGTACAAAATATGTTTATTCGGAGCGCGGTATGCTACAAATATCTTTCTAAGAGACATAGTTAAAACTAGTCGAGTTTTTTCTAAATATCATGTTATAACAAAAGCATTTTCAATGAGATTACTTCATGTCATCGCTTACTTTGACACCCAAGGTGCTCAATTGACTACATTAATTGGCACTCCGTATAGTCTTCTTTTATATGTTAGGATTTCTAATATAGTGTTCTACATTTATTTATGTGATTATACTTTGTAAATTGATATTTTAGGGGATGATTCTAAATAGTCAATCTTAACCTTCCACTAGATTTGATCTTAACCATTAGTTGTATGGTTGTATGGCTCAAAGGCTATATAAGAGGATGTTTCTCAATTTGAAATCATAAAAGTAAAGTTGCTATCATTCCCGTGCAATAAAAGTTTAAGTAATTAGGGAAATTTTTTGGATTACCACATTTGTTGTTCTGGAACGGAAGTGTACCATGTTTAGGAATGTTTGTACCAAAACGTAATTTGCTACTAATTTAGCCTTTTTGGTAACTATGTCAAAAACAATTACTTGGGATCTGCTAAATGAATAACGGTTTGTCATATCTAGGGCAATGATGAAAAGGCCAATAAACAAAGTAAAGGTAGATCTCTTACATATGCCAAATCAACAAGTGTTGTTTCTCTCATCTGAAAGGCTTCCTTCAGAACACACAAGTCAAAAGGATGTATGCGTGTATGTTTTTTTTCAACATAGGAAGTATTCTGGAAGAGTTGATCCAGTTCCATTCCTTCTCCTTTCTTAATTTTTGTTACCCCAACCACATTGTGAAGATATGGAGTGTCTGAAATTGTCGAAGGCATTGACCTCTTGCAGAAAAATTCATGATGAGGCCAGAGTTTAAAATAATTAATAAGATCAACAGAACCACCAAGTTCCCTAGGCCCTGAGGTCCCAATAAAGAGTATCTGTTAAACAAAATGTATGCCTACTAAACCATTAAGAAAGAACGAAAAATATATAGAAAATACATGCATTATTTCAGTTGCAATAGGCAGATTTTCCATTGGTTGGAAACAACTACATAAAATTAACTCAGACAGAAAACTATCAATTTAAAGGTTGCGACAAATGACGTATGCAATCACTCGATGTTAACCCACCCATGCAGGGTGCTGGGAGGGGTAGACTACTTGAAACCTCACTTGTGAAATTATTTAAACAAAATGGTTGCTCTCAGAAAAAAAATCCATTTGACACTTCAAGGCCCAAGCTTTACCCAAAATCTTACCAAGTAAAAATCATTAAAAAATATCCATAAACTCATAGAACTACCTAAAAAGTTAATTGATAAATAGAGTTGGTGAAAGTGTGAGAACAAATTCTTTAAAGAACAATGAATCAAATGTCAACCTCTCATCAAGGAAGAATTCAAGAGAAGGCAAACATTTTTACATTTTCTAACCAGTTAAATTACTAAAAACAAACTAGAGCCAGAACATTAAATATTCACGCAAAACTAATCTGATGGGAGACCATGCAAAAGATGTGAAAAAATAAACAGTGATGATTCAAGCATGATCATTGACCATAGGAGTTGATGATTTAGGCCCTATTTGGAAATCAAAAGTTTATAACTCTATAAGTTGTTTATTTCATGTTAACTATTTTCCTATATATAACAAGTTTAAAAAGAAAAACCCCGAGAAAATAGTCAATAAAATCTGAGTCATGTAGTAGATGAGAAGTTTTTTCCAAATAAGTTTCGGAGGATAAGTGTCCATAGGAGTGAAGGACTATGAGCTCCATCCTTCTATGTCAACACCTTCTCTAAATTATTAGCAAACGTACCTAAAACATTCTTCTTAAAAAAGTTAAGATTGCACTAGAATGCATTGTTTTAAAAAGTTATGAAGGAATATCAGTGGAGAAGAATGCACTCTTTCATGGTCATTCCAAATAGGCCTTTGTCATATAATAACTAAAAATAGAAAGCAATGGAATTCACAAACATATACGTATATAATATTTATATATATCACCGTCGTTTATATGTGCAAGTGGTAGTCTTCTTAAGAAATCCTTCAACTGACCATTTCAAGATCAGAAGATATTCCAAATCTCATAATTTGATATATCACTGATTTAAACCACACGAGATAGACTTCCCAGCGTGAAGCTCTGATATACAGTGACTATAGAAACCATAAGGATATCCGTGAAGAAGAATGAATCACAAAAGAAAAAAATATACCTAATAAGTGTCTGCCATATAGCAAATTAACAATCAAACAATCAATCTTTTCTTTATTTAACTAAGCTATACACTAGGTATGTACGGAGCACAAGCCCGTGTACACAAAAGAAATACCCCCGTCTTAATGAATGTAAATCGACATCTTAATCTTCAATGCAGTGTCGGGCAGAAGATAAACAATCAAACAAACTGCTTTTATGAAAATTATCTTACCTCTACCAAATTTTGTGCCCACAAGATCCATCAGTTCAATGACACTGAAAAAGTTAGAGCATCCTTAGCTTACATGAAATAACTATAAAAATAATTTAAAAAGTTACGTATTATATGCCACAACAATTCTAATTAAGCAAGTACAAATTATTCCAATTAAAAAAAAAACAATGTTGAGCATATACGGCTGAATGTTCTGTCCATTCTAAAGTTCATTTTTGTCAATCGAGTCCCTAAAGTGGCAATTTCACCTAAATCCGCCCAACATCCGACCCATTTTGTTAAGGGCAAATTTGTTTTTACAACTACTCAACATATATTATTAAAATATAAAACAAAAATAAAAATTTAAACAAACTAAACATATAATTTTTATATATACATATATACCGTATATAGGTGCATAGAAAACAGATCTAGAGGGGAAGAGAAGGTGAAACGTGTTGTGCGACGAAGGTCCGACGATGGAGGTTGATTTTGATTTGCAGGATGTGGATTTTGATTTGCAATAGGTGGATTTCAGACGGTCCGACGAAGGTCCAGCTGAGAGCCACGGTGATGCAAGTTTGGGTGAGGTGCGATGGTGGTAATATGTTTTTCCGGCAGGCTATTAGGAAAAGAGAGAGGTTAAAGATGAGATTTTCCCGGCAAGCTATTACAATGTTTGTGTGAGATGAGAAAAGGGGTAATAATTTAGGTCAGAGAAAGAAAGATGCGAGTAATATTTTGGAAATTTATATTTTCACAATCCTTTTAATATTTCTATATCAAAAATTTCGCTATAAATATATATATATATATATATAGCTGTTATTATAAGATTTATAGCGATATTTTTTAAATAAAAATATTATTTTTTATTCTAAAAATATTTGTTTTCTAATATTTATGTGTGTCCGTTTGTCAAAGTTAAATATAAATTGTTTTAAGTTGTAATTTATAAATAAAAGTTTTTGGCATTAATTTAATTTATAAATTATAAATTAAGTTGAAACAAGTTATGAAAGTATTCGGCTTATAATAATTTATAAGTTAAAATTAAATATAAAAAATATTAAAAAAATAAATAAGTTATTATCAAACACGTTAATAAAGACAAATGACTAATAATCAACTTATAAGTCACTGAAAAACATGCTCTAGGAAAGTGAGATTTTGGCTGATTCTGTTTGGGATTTCGAGTTTTCTATGAAAATTTGATGGTGAAGAAAGAGGAGTTTTGGATTATACAAAGAACATTGCTCATATATATTTTTTATAAAATTTTACTG
Source organism: Panax ginseng (assembly GCA_020205605.1). Lineage (NCBI taxonomy): Eukaryota > Viridiplantae > Streptophyta > Magnoliopsida > Apiales > Araliaceae > Panax > Panax ginseng. The sequence continues at coordinate 5,584,692 of CM035128.1, forward strand.
ATTTCTCATCAAAAAATAAAAAATTATAAATTTGAGGTACAATACTAGTTGTATGAGTTTGTTTTCTCATTTATATTAAATTTGTTTAATTTTTTTAATGTGAGATTTGATTGATTATTATAATTTTGTTGTTAATATAAACTTATTAATATTAATTAATACAGTGTCGATACACAGATCGGGATGTCAGTATTATATTGGTCAATTAATCAATTTATCATGAAGTTAACTTTATAATAATCAGATACAAATATAAACTAGTATAAGGTTTACAAATAGTACATAATAAGTCTGTCACGGACAAACACAGATGTTTGCTTCCTGCCAAACACTCGACATCGTTTTATGTAAACTAAAATTGTTAAATTTTAATATAATTAATTTATGAAGTTACAAAATAAATTGCAATGCGTGAATTAAACCCAATAAATAAATTTAAGTATTAGGTAATTATTTCACATTAAAATGTAGAAATTACCTAGACTCGACAACAAATAAATTTGCTTTTTATCGTGTAAACATATTTGAACATCTACATATTATCACCCTTTTGATAATAAGCTCAAGAATTTTGTTATGCATTGCGAATTTTTTTTATGAAATTATAATCGAAATATATATAAATACATGAGAGTAGATATATTCATAAGTTGGGCCACCACACTACATATGTAATAAAAAAATTATTACTAATAATTATATACTATACTGATAATAAAAAATTCAATACACAAAGTTATATTACATTTGTTTTAAAATTAGATATATATTTTGATTTTTAAAATTAATTGGTGAAATCCTAAAATTAAAAAATAATATAAAAATTTTTAGTTTTAATACAAACAAATATAACAATAAATAAATTAACTATAAAGTATTACTAATTATCATCTTTATTACTTTTAAAATTTGAATGAAATTATATCAATTTTAATCTTCAAAATTTCACAAATTAATTTTAAAAAATTAAAATATATCTATAATTTTAAAACATAAAGTATTAAAATATATAATTTTCTAAAGTAAAATGCATGTGATAATAAGCTCAGTTACACACCAACCCACGCACCCACGAACCCATCAATCAGCCACAAACGAAACGAAAGACCTGTATTCCAACCTAAGTTGCCCTTTAATACTCTTAACACACTCCGACAAAAGACCTGTTTAGAGAAATGTCCTTAATGGCCTTCTGAGTTTTAGTTATTGTATGCAAGTATAACCTGATTAATATTCACCCGCTATTCAACTGTGGTGAGGTGATCACTTAATTCTTCCCTTTATTATTATAATTTATTTATCATATTATTACTTAAACTAATTACTAACTATTTACCCAATAAATACAAAATATATATATATATATATATATTCTTAGGCATTATACATTTATATATATAACTATATTCTTTTTACTAAAAAAAATATGTATGTTTAAATAGGAACTTATTACTTCCATTGTGAAAGGGAAAAACAACTCGTGAAAGCTTTATGCTGTTTTGCCAACCCAAAAATATTTAACACAAATTTTAATTTACATTGCGTTTGTGAGTTTGAAAAAAAAAAAAAAAAAATTAAAAATCCCCATGCATAGGATAGGACCCAACAGCTTAATATATCATTAATTACCCAATCAAACAAGTCCACCTGGACCAATAATCGATCTTCAGTTGGATTCTTCCTTAGATTGTCGGCAATGCAATGCTAGCTTAGCTGTCTCTCAGAAACTCTTCTTCTTCTTTTTTTTTTTTTCTTTTATCAATATGTCACCACAAAAACCCTAACACATTGCCTTCTGTCTCTCCCACTGGTCAAATTAAACCCCATTTGCACCCATTCCTATTAATTAATTATATGTTCTAAGCATTATATATATATATATATATATATGTCCATATATAAATAAAGCTTGTTTAATTGTTTGTGTAGGTAAAATTAAAGGTGCATGGGTTTTTAAGTTTTTTCTGGGAACTTGGAGTTAGTTCCCGGGAAAAATTGTATTGCTAAAGGCATGATTAAGAGAAGATTGAATTTTCATGGTAGAAATAGCGAAAACACGGCGACAAGGACGTCGTCCAGCCTGAAAGAAGAAGAGGTTGAGTGGGAAATGAGACCCGGAGGAATGCTGGTGCAAAAAAGAAGTGAGAATTCAGATGTTCCGGCTCCAAATTTGGGTGTTCGAGTTGCTTATGGTGCTCTGCGTTATGAGATCTTGCTGAATTCTCAAGCAATATTTGGTAAGATTTTTGAATCTCTTTATTAATCTGATACTTTCTCGCATGAATAGTAAGTGGGTCTCACCTCCATGTGAGATGTGAGAGACTCTCAGTTTGTAAATTTAAGGGGTGTTTATTTAGAGCTAAATCTGAATGGCTGAATCGGTCAGTGCGTTTATTTTGGTATGAATGGCTGAATCAGTAAGATGGACGAACTGAATGGTTAAGTCAGATTTTTTTAACTGAGCAACTGAATGAAGTAAAAAAATTAATAAAAAATAAAAATATTAATTATTATATTAAGTAATATTAAATAAATTTACAACAATTTTGAATTTTTTCAAAGGGATAAAATAATAAAGTTTTATCATTCAGATGTTTCAATTATCAAACAGTTTTTTTCATTCAGATTCAGCTCATTCAGATTCAGATTCAAATTCATTCAATTTTTATCAAACACCCCCTTAATAGCATTAAAGATTTAAAAGCAAATTTATATGTCATAATGACCGCAATGCACCTATTAAATTTCTACGGCATTGACATTTTATGTTACAAATTAGAGGGTATAGTTGTAAATTACAGAGATTGGGCTGGCTGCAGGTGAATTGAAGAAGCTTCTTGTAGGCGAGACCGGCTTACAACCTGGTGAAATGAAGCTGATTTTCAGAGGAAAAGAGATAAAAAATGGCAGTGTTTGGACATGAGCGGAGTCAAAGACGGATCAAAAGTCATACTGATGGAGGATCCACAAAGCAAGGAGAGAAGATTCATTGAGATGCGCAACAATGCCAAGATCCAGACCGTACATCGCTCCATATCAGACGTGTCCATGGAGGTTGATAAGCTGGCTAACCAGGTCAGCAAACTCATCATGAAACTTATTTTTCCCTTATGAATTAGCCCGCTGATATTAAAAATATTTTTATCAAATAAAATAAATAAACGATACTTATTTATTATTCTGACATCACTTTTATTATATTGAATCGAAACAAACTGATTCAGTTATTATGAAGTTAACTTTATAGTAACTTGATCAATTAATTAATAAAATAATAACATATAAAAACAGATCACATTTCATCAGCATGTCATCCATGTATTAATTAATTTCATGAATAAGTTCAATCATAGTGCTTGACAGTCACCAAATAGCTGGCTATGATCCATGTTGTGTTGTCTACCGTCTGTGTAACCGTATAATCTTGTCAATAACAAACTGCTCAATTATTGTTGGGCCACAGAGAGATTTATGGCAATTTAATAAATCAAGATATGTTAAAATTTTGGCTTTTAATAATATTAAAAAGGTAAGTAAATTAGGGACCACACGTTAGTCAAAAATAATGATAGTAGTAAAAAAGAAAGCCAATATTATACAACTTATAATTACTTGAGTTATTCCATAAAACCACTTTATTTTTTATATAATTAAATATAAAATAATCATCATACAGAGTAACTGTATATATTTTATTTGTGTATAGTCTGTCAAAATTACATCGTTTTAAGAAATTTGTTTTTAATTTTTGATTTTGAAAGAAGAGAAAGTTGTTTTTTTTAATTTCCAAATTATACTATATATATATATATATATATATATATATATATATATTGTGCAGGTTTGTGCAATTGGAAAGTCAATAGCAAATGGTAACAAAGTAGCAGAAGTTGAGATCACAACCTTGACTGAGATGTTAATGAGGCAAGCTGTGAGGCTTGATTGTATTTCATCTGAGGGAGAAGCATCTGCCCTGAAAAAATTGCAGGTGCCACCATAAGCTACTCTAGCATGCATGCATGTCCAATATAATATAATTTTATTACCTAAGAATTATTAACATCCAGTATTGAAATAAACAATACTTATGTTGGCAGGGGAAGAGAGTGCACAAGTGTGTTGAAACTCTGGATGTGCTAAAGGTATCAAATGCAAGACTCGTAAAACCAGTTGTTGTCACTACCAACTGGGAGACCTTTCTTCCTCCTCTTCCCTCTCCTCCCTGGGAATTTTTTGATTAATTTCTCTCTCCTCCTTGTGTACCCTGGCTTCTCCCACTCCTTTTTTTTAACATTCCTTTTATTTATGTATTTTAGCTCTATAAAACATAAAAGGGAAACTGATATTTTCGCATAATAAATTGAAATTTCTATATGATCACATGAATAATAAGTAAGTCTTGCCTCCGTATAAGAGAGTGTAAAAATATTATTTTAATATGTAAAAATATCAGTTTCCAACATAAAAGCTCTAGCCAATTTCACTTCCATTCTCATCGAAATAAGATTTTTCCATGGTCGGATTTAATTTGTAAATCAATAACCGAAGTTTTGTTCAATGCTTTTCGATGGTCAGTTATTTGTCTTTTAAGTAAGTTTGTGATAAGTTAAGATGACTAAATAAAATATTATTAAAATAGTGAATTGAGAAAATATAATTAAGATATTGGATTAAATGTGTGTACCTTATTATTAAAATTGGAGATTAAGAAATTTGTTTGTTTAGAATCGAATGAAAATTTGAATCGAATAATTTGAATCGGTCGGTGCGTTTGTTTTTAGATACGAATAAATTTGAATCGGTAAGATGGATGAAATTTGAATGCTAAGTCAGATTTTTTGAGCTGAATGAGCAGTTGAATGAAATAAAAAAAAATTAAAAAAATTAAAAAAATTAAAAAAAATATTAACTATTATATTAAGTAATATTAAATAAATTTACAATAATTTTGAATTTTTTTAGAAGGATAAAATAATAAAGTTTTGTCATTCAGATATTTCAGACATGTCAATTATCAAACAGTTTTTTCCATTTAGATTCATTTAATTTTTATCAAACACCCCTAAGCCTAGATAAATATATTATGATAACATATTTGATCCAAATTAATACAATTATATTTTTTGACAAAAATTTTCTCGTCACACATCTAACGATAATAATATTACTTTTACGAACGAGACTAGCAACATAATTTTTACTACAAATGAATGTACTATCATTAATAGCTTGTTCCGTTGCTACTTGTAAGTTGGTCAATTTGACCACCTTATATGTAGTTTTCTACTATTTTAATGTTTGTGGGTGACTTATTTTATAACTTATAAATTGATTTCTATGTCATTTATGAGAAGTAACAATTTATATATTATTTATCAAAAAATAATTTATAAATCATTTTAAAAAAAGTATGTTTGACCAAATATAATGACTCATCTGTCCTTATTTTATTTATCTTGACAATTCATTTTAACTTGTATGCCATTTTTGCCTAACACCTTCACATTTTGTTTTAACTTAATTTATGACTTTTAAGTTATAAGTAAAAATAGTATCAAACATTTTTATTTATAAATTACAATTTAAAATAACTTATAAGTCATTTTAAATTCTAACTTAAAAGTCGTTTTAAAATAAATTATTTGCGAATAGAGCCTTAAAATGTGTTGAGATTTTTTTGGAAGAGAACCCTCTCTTTACACTAGGGGTGAGTATGGTGCAATTTGAAGTCCAAATCGCACCTGAAACTGCACACGAAATTACTTGTGATTGGTGCGGTGCGGTTTTAAACTGTGCGGTGCGGTTTTAATTGGTGCGATTTTGGTTCCAAATTCAGTTAAAATAACAAAAAGGTATAAGCCTTCAATATAATTTAACACAACTCACATCGAGAAATTAACTTAGTGACAAAGTCAACAATGAGAATTATATCAAGTATAAAACAAAAGTTCTTTCTGTCAAACATGTCAAATTCACCATCAAATCATAAAACAGTGAGACACATAAAATAGTTTTAATTTATAATAAATGAATGATGCTTTAAAACTAAAGCATACGCTATATAAAACAACGAAGACCATATATTTGATAACATGCAAGAAGGTTTATCTAATTCCCCAAAAATTAAAAATATATACTAGAGATAGAATGATATTCTATCTTATATATTGTAGGGAGGACTTATAGAATATAATCTTAAGTGTACCTATTTTGAAAAATAATCTATTAGACTATTACTATTATAGTATAGAACTTAGCCAATGCATCAAGGGCTCGAACCAACGAACAGTTTCTGAAATTTTTCCGAAGACATATTGAGTCGAAAGTGTACCGGGTACGCTTCACGAGACTCCCACCAAGAATCTGCTTTCACCACGGAACATATAAAGGTGGCGAATGGAACCTTTTGTTCCTAAATGCATCAAGACATCGAATATCTTGGTCATTTGCTTAACCCATGTTTTCGCCTTTAATTGGATCGGGCTTTCCACAAAAATCTGGTGGTCCCAACTCCTTGAAGCTTGCTTGGGTTGTGATAAACCGTAGCGTTCTTATCATTTCCACCAGTATTTTGTAAACGAGTCTCCTCAAATGCGATTTTTGCATGAAGCGCAAAAAGCTTCTAAACATCGCATCATTCATCGTTTGCTCAAGTAGTGTTGTTTAAAGAGGAATATTTCCTTCTGTTGCACGTTCTCTTGGTTGGTAATCAAAGGTTGTTCCACGATCTCATAGTACTCCATTGTTAACGTTCTCATTGTCATTCTTAAAAAGCGCATATAAAGCGGGGTTAATTAAACAAATTAACATATCACATAATATCCCTATATTATAATGACCAACCAACAAATAAGCTTAGGTAGGACACACTAAGCAAGTATTTACTCATCTCTCCCTCCTAGTTCTATTCCCCGATCTCGCATGGAGACCATATCCCTAAGCTCTGATACCAACTGTGACGCCCCCAAAATAGGTATACAACACCCATTCTAACTCGCCAAATACATGATACAGAAAATAAACTATAACTTCAATAATACAATTGTCGTGCAAAATACGACAACACATACTGTGAGTTTAAATACAAATATTGTCTTCTAGACAATATCCACACTCAAATAAGTCCTCATTACAATTATTCATACACTATTTTACAGAAATAGTGAGGACTACTAAAACATTTTTTTAGAACCATCACTCCATACCCCGACTCGATCCTGCGATGTTCTCACCTCCTTGGAAGAAAAATAGAACAAAAAGGAAAAGGGTGAGCTCAACTAGCCCAGTAAAGAATATTATGACTAAGATAATATACATCAAATTATCATTAGTCTTCAACAGGGAAAAATCTGATAGAATACAATAGACAACAAGTTTTAAATCAACAACTGCAGCGGAAACAACAATTCATTAGAAGAGTTAAGTAGAGAATCAAATCTACTATCATCTATGAATTTAAAATTTCATCACCAATATTTGATCCCTGTAACATCAATCAATATACATCTTGCATCAAATATTCATCTTTGCACTACGGGCCAAAGATATTCATTTGTATCACCAGTTGGTCATGTTCATCTCAACACCTATTCATCTTTGCACTACGGGCCAAAGATATTCATCAGGTAATCATACATCTTTGTACTATGGACCAAAGATATTCATCAAGATGATGAAAAATGTAAGACCCCAACTTATTATTAATGAAATTTAATTTTCTCTATTTATTATTTTGAAATAGTAAGGGTTGATTTGATTAATGTGGATAGTTATGGGTAAAATACGCAAATATTTTAAAATAAGCAAGTGGTTATAAAATATTCATTATTGTCGGGAAATATTCATTTGGTCGTGGAATATTCGTACTGTCGGGGAATATTCGTACGACGGTGCAACCATGTGTGGGCCCATAACGGAAAGCGATTGGAGGAAGAAAACGACAAGAATAAGTTATTTAAAAATAACAGCGTAGTTATTCTGATTATCTTGTTAAAATACTCGGTGGTTAAATCACAAGAAGATTACGGTATTTCACCAATTATTGATTCTTACGTAAGAAGGCACTACTCAATAATGGTTCTGATAATTCTTTATTCAATATTTTATTAATTTAATAATTCTTTGCGTTGATATTTTATATATTAGTTGTTTTGATAATTGTCATTACGCAAGATATTTTTCATTATCGAAACAATAATTCATATTATCTGAATAATATTATTAGATAACATTATTGGCTATGTCTAGAAAGTTCTGTCTAAGGAGAGGTTTGATCACGTAATTGCGCGCCAGTAAGAAAAAATTCTTATTGGAAAGCCCCCTCTTTCCAGGAGCGGCGGCTGTTTGCGATCTTGTGATTTCGTAATATTATTTGTGAATAATTAGTTATTGACTTATATAATGAGGAAAATATTGATTTTATGTGGATATAGATTGAGAAATTTTTTAATGTGACAATTGTTTAAAATTAATATTTTATCTTTTTCTAATAAAATAATTCATTTAAATACATTATTTTAATAATATATTAACGGTGATAATTTTATAATGAATGTGAGATATATGAGTATATGAGGAGGAAGAGTATTTTTGTGGCATTAAATGTTTAACATATATTTTGTGTGTTGGTGGACACAATTATTGATAGAAATTTGATTATATAGCATAAAATCGCTTGGTTTGTGGATTTGATCAATTTCTGTTTTGAATTTGGAAAAACTTTCTTCTGTAAAGTTGTAGAGAATTGAATTTCCTATAAAAATGCGCGAGATTCAATTTTTCTGATAAAAGAGCTATTTATTATGAATTATTGAAGTTCCAAAGTTCTGAAATAATTTATTTTTGAAAGTTTAAAATATTTTTAATTATAAAAACGTTTTTTTCTTTTTTGAAACTCATTTAAAATGTGATTAGGAGGTTGAATTCAGATTGTTAGTGTGCGTATAAAGTTGTGGAAAAATTATAATATTAATTTATTAAATTTTCTACTTTGGTGTTCTAAGCATTTTCCTATAAATAGGGTGCTTTGGGTTAGAATTGAAAATCACACCGAGAAATTGAAGTTTTCTCTCTATATTATCGAGCGTATTCTTGTGAGTATTTTGAGTATACTTTGAGTATTGCTATCACGGTGCAAGTTCAAGTTATAGCTTTATATCCGATTATTCCAGTTAAATCTTTTGTCTTTTCAGAGGTAAGGGATATTATTTTTTTTAATGATATTATTTATTCTAATATCATTATGCCAAGTATTGATCTGAACTTTTAATCAAATTTGGAACTTTTAAGTGTCGGGGGTTCTTATTCACGTATACAAGACTATTCACGTATCTGATCTTATTCACGAATCATTTGACTATTCATCGAAAAATGAAAATTTTCCTTTTCGTCCAAAATATCTATTCTGGATATTAGCTTTGATTGTATCCATGTTTTGATCATTCTTGAATTTTACACCACTATGATTATTTTTGAGGTATTTTTGGACATGGATAAAACAAAGTACGAATGCTTAATCCTTGTCATTTTGTTTCACTGAATTCGTTTTCTTAAAAATATTTTTCATCATCCTCAGTCTTAAATGATGATATTATTGAATATCTTTGGCCTGTAGTGCAAAGATGAATGATTTCTGATAAATATCTTTGGCCCGTAGTGCCAAAAGATGAGCAGTGTTTAGATGAACATGACCGGTGATGAATATCTTTGGCTGTAGTGCAAAGATGAATATTTTATTTCAGATATATATTGATTGATGTTACAGGGATAAAAGATAGACGATGAACTTTTAAATTCATACATAGAAGATAGTAGTTTGCATTCTCTACTTAACTCTTCTAATGAATTATTATTTCCGCTGCGAATGTTGATTTAAAACTTGTTGTCTATTGTATTCTATTAGATTTTTCCTGTTGAAGACTAACGATAATTTGTTGTATATTATCTTAGTCATAATATTCTTCTTGGGCTAGTTGAGCTCACTCTTTTCCTTTTTGTTCCATTTTTTTCTTCTCGGGAGGCGAGAATATAGCGAGTACAGTAGGGGGTATGGAATGAAGGTTCAGAGAGAGTTGTTTAGTAGTCCTCACCATTTTTGTAAAATAATGTATCAATAAATGTGATGAGGATTTATTTGAGTATAGATATTGTCTATAAGATAATATTTGTATTCAAACTCACAGTTTTACTGTTGTAATAATAAAGTTGTAATTATTTATGTACCATGTATTGACAACTCGGAATGGGTGATGTATACCTATTTTGGGGACGTCACAAAAAATATTTTAGAGAACGAATTCAGTGAGACAGAAGGACAAATATTAGGGATTCGTATTTCGGTTTATCCCAATTCAATAATACTCCATAATAACCAAGTGTGAAGTAGAATAAAGATCAAAACATGGATACAATCAAAGATAGTAACCATAAAAGACATCTGGGATGAAAAAGAGAAAATATCATTTTTTGGTGAATAGTGTCGTATTTGTGAATAGTGTTGTATACGTGAATAGTGTCGTATACGTGAAAAGTAACTCCGACACAAAATGTTCCAAATTTGATTAAAAAATTTAGATCAATATTTCGGCATAATGATATTGAAAGAAATAATATCATATATGAAGAAAATAACATCCCTTACCTCAAAGAATCGAGTGCTTGAATGAAAGGTCGGAAGTGATCTTTGAATGAAACTTATCTTGAGCAAAGAACTCTCAAAGTATCTAAATACTCACAAAATACGCTCAATAATATAGAGAAAGAAAGAGAGAAAGCTTATGTTTCTGGTGTGATTTTTAATTCTAACTTAGCCCTCTATTTATAGGAAAATGTTAGTCCGCCGAAGCAGACTTGACCTGCTACTATTGTCACCCACCACATTTGAAATAAAATTCAGCACATTTTTTCACCAACCACAAGTGGGGCCCACTCAATTCTAGAATTTTTCATCAAAATCAATTATAACCCTAATTTTTCAATCAGACACCTCTTAAAATTCATAACAAATCATTTGTTCATTTTTAACGGTTCAAAATTTGTGGACATATTGTAAGACCCTAACTTTTATGAATAAAAATGAATTTTCTTCTGTATTCCATTCTTTATTATTACATTTGGAATATCATGTATCCGTCTTTCTGTAGGACACATTTTCGTCTTTATTATTACATTGGAACATCCTGTTGGTGTGAATTTCACACGACTTGGTTAAAATCATTTAGTATTCTGTTATAATAACTTGTCTATGCGAAGTACCGCATGTATGGTGATTTCTGTTGTATTCCATTCTTTATTATTCTGTTGGAATATCCTGTCGGTGCTTATTACACCTGACCTGGTTCCGTTATTTATTATTCTAATGGAATAACACGCTCATGCAAAGTACCGCATGTATGGTGATTTCTTTTGTTATTCCATTCTTTATTATACTCAGTTGGTTAAAGTTTTGACTTATACACTCCATGAAATTAGTGGAATATTCTTGATATTTGCGCTTCATCCAGTATCTTTTCATGGATATATTCTTCTGAGCATTCTTGAATTTTACTTTACAAAGAAGTATCATGTTGACAATTTGGACATTATTAGTTCCTGAATAAATTAATTCTTGAACTTGTTTTATTGAATTCTTATATCATTGTCATCATCCCCGTGTTTATATTATTTTTGAAAGTCATTTATGGCCTGTAGTGCATAGATGGACTTGGTATGATTATGACCAGGGATTATTCGGTGTAATCATGACCATAATGTTACAAATGATGTGGTAAAAGTCCTCATTGGCCCGAAGTGCATTGATGGACAGTTGTGTGCATGATCATCACCATTGATGAATACACAAATATCATTGGCCCGTAGTGCATGGATAATTTGTGGTCGTGACCTAATGAATATCCTTGGTAGTAGTCTTGGGGATGATGTGGATTATTTATTAAAATTGAGTCTCGGTGATAAAAGTGATGAAAAACCTTTTAAATCATAAAAGATAGTAGATTTTATTCTCTACTTGACTCTTTTAATGGATTGCATGTTCATTGCTGAGTTAAACTTGATGTCTATTGTATTTATCGGTTTAACTTTGTTGAGGACTAATGATAATTTATTACAGTATTATCTTAGTCATAATATTTCTTCTTGGCTAGTTGAGCTCACCCTTTCTTTTTCACTATTCTCTTGAGAAAATGAGAAGAAATTTAGGAACTAGTCGGGGAGCGGGTGATGGTCCGAGATGGTGTCTTAGTAGTCCTCACTATTACATTAAATAGTGTGATAATAAATGTAATGAGGACTAAATTGAGTGTGGATATTATCTAGATGACAATATTTGTATTAAAACTCATGGCATGTATTTTGTCGTATTTTACATAATTGTTGTATAATCAAGTTGTATTTGAATTTAGTACCATGTATTTGGCGACTCAAGATGGGTGATGTATACCTATTTTGGGGCGCCACGGTTGGTATCAAAGCTTAGGGATATGATCCCTGGCTCGGATGTGAGATAAGAACTAGGAGGGAGAGATGGGGAATTCCTTGTTAGTATGACCTACCTAAGTTTATTTGGTATTTAATTGGTCATTCGGAGTATAGGGATAATATGTGATATGTTAATTAACCCTTGTTTTGTGGCAGTATTTGAAAATGACATCCGAAAATGTTGAGAACATCAATGGAGCACAAGAGACCGTTGAGTCTCCACAGATTAATAATCAGGATAATGTGCATCATTAAGGCGACAATCCTAATGCAAGCAACAACACTGACCAAATGATGAACGATGGAATGTTCCGAGGCTTTATGCAATTGAATTTTGTATCGACCTTGAACCTGGTACAAAACCTATTTCCAAAGCCCCATATCGAATGGCTCCTATTGAACTTCAGGAGTTAAAGTCTAACTGCAGGAATTGTTAGACATTGACTTTATTAAATCTAGTACTTCTCCTTGGGGTGCTCTCCTACGATTCATTGAAGAAGAAAGATGGGAGTATGCGACTTTGTATTGATTATCGGGAGTTGAATCATGTCACCATCAAAAATAGATACCATTGCCACGTATTGATGACCTATTTGACCAGTTGCAAGGCGCCAAATTCTTTTCAAAAATTGATCTTCGTTCCGGATATCACCAATTGAAGATTAGAACCGATAACATTCCAAAAACAGCTTTCAGAACTCGGTATGGGCATTATGAATTCCTAGTCATGTCTTTTGGATTGATTAATGCTCCGCCATTTTCTTCATGGATATGATGAACCGAGTATTCAAGGAATATTTGAATCACTTTGTGGTCGTCTTTATTGATGACATCCTTATTTATTCCAAAAGCCGTGAAGATCATAAGCAACACTTGAGGTCGATACTCCAAAAGCCGTGAATATAAGCTTTATGCCAAGTTGAAGAAATGCAAGTTCGGCGAGGAATTAGTATTCCTTGGGCACGTGGTATCAAGTCATGTAATATCATTGACCCAAGAAAGATTGAAGCCATTCAAAGTCGAGGAGCAACCTAAATCGATGTAGAAGACGTAGCTTTTCTCGAACTTTTGGTTATTATCGGAGATTCGTAGAAGGATTTTCTCGAATCGTTACTCCCTTTAACTCGGTGACTCGGAAAGATACAAAATTCGGTTGGAACGAGGAATGTGAGAAGAGTTTTAAAGAACTCAAAAGAAGACTCATTTCAGCACCTGTTTTGATAATACCATCTGGCTCGGAGGGATTTGTCATCTACAGTGATGCTTCGGGCAAAGGATTAGGTTGTGTTCTCATGCAACATGGGAAAGTCATAGCCTATGCCTCACGAAAACTCAAATAATATGAGAGGAATTATCCTACTCATGATCTAGAGTTGGCAGAAGTCATTTTTGCACTAAAGATTTGGAGACATTACTTGTATGGGGAGAAAGTGAGATCTTTACGGATCATAAAAGCCTCAAATACTTCTTCACTTAAAAGGAACTCAACATGCGACAGCGACGTTGGCTTGAACTGTTGAAAGATTATGATCATACCAGCCAATACCATCCTAGAAAAGCAAACGTGGTAGCTGACGCATTGAGTAGAAGATCATATGCGGGTACGATTGTGATATTGTCAACACAAAGGCCCATTTTATATGACTTGAAAATGATGGAGATAGAGATAAATAATCCAGGGACCCACGTGATGATGGCGAATATATGAGTAGAACCGACTTTAATCGATAAAGTTAAAGCTGTTCAAGCTACAAATCTGGAGCTGATGCATATGAGGAAGAAAGTACTAGAATGTACTATGCCAGAATCAAGAATCGATGAAGAAGGAATACTTCGAGTCAAATCCAGACTTTGTGTTCCTAACGACCCTGATTTAAAGTATAAAATCATAATGGAAGCGCACAACACATCGTTTGCAATCCATCTTGGGAGTACCAAAATGTATCGTGATCTTCGTCATACATTTTGGTGGAGCAATATGAAGAGAGAGATAACGTTGGTTATCTCAAGGTGTCTAACTTGTCAACGAGTCAAGGCGAAGCATCAAGTACCAAAAGGTCCATTGCAACTACTTGAAATTCCAGAATGGAAGTGGGAGTACATTACTATAGATTTCGTTATTGGTCTTCTCAAGGTTTCTCAAGGCATAGATGCAATTTGGGTCATTGTTGATAGATTGACCAAGTCTGCTCATTTCTTACCTATACGAGAAACTTATACACTTGAACGTCTTGCTCGTATGTACATAAATGAGGTGATAAGATTGCATGGTATGCCAGTATCCATAGTTTCTGATCGAGACCCAAGATTCACTTCACGATTTTGGGTTAGTTTACAAAAATCTATGGGCACAGATTTACGATTAAGTTCGGCATATCATCCTCAGATGGACGAACAATCAGAGAAGACTATTCAAACTCTTGAAGATTTATTAAGACTCTGTGTCCTTGACTTCAAGGGAAGTTGGGACAAGTTTTTACCATTGGTGGAGTTTTCCTACAACAACAGTTATCAAGCAAGTATTGGCATGGCTCCATTCGAGGCGTTGTATGGAAGAAAGTGTCTTTCTCCAGTATGCTGGGATGAGGTGGGTGAAGCAACGTTGTTGGGACCGGAGTTGGTACGTATGACTACGGAAAAGATTCAAACTGTAAGACCCCAACTTATTATTTAATGAAATTAAATTTCCTCTATTGATTATCGTGAAATAGTAAGGGTTGATTTGATTAATGTGGTAAGTTATGGGTAAAATGGGCAATTATTTCAAACAAGCAAGTAGTTTTAAAATATTCATTGTTGACGGGGAATATTCGTTTGGTCGTGGAATATTTTTCTTTGTCGGAGAATATTAGACGACGACAAGTAGCGACCTTTGTGTGAGCCCATAACTTGAAGCGATTGGATGAAGAAAGCAGCAAGAATAAGTTGGTTATACCGGTGGTTAAAACACAAGAAGACACCAGTATTACACCAATTATTGATTCTTACATAAAAAGGCACTACTCAATAATTATTACGGTAATTCTTTATTCGATTATTTTATTTTATTGATTTGATAATTCTTTGCGTTGATATTTTATATTACTATTATTGTTTTAATAATTGTCATTGCACAATATTTTCTATTATCGGAGCAATAATTCATATTATCTGAAAAATATTATTAGATAACATTATTGGCAATGTCTAGAAAGTTCTGTCTAAGGAGAGGTTTGGCCATCTAATTGCGCGCCAGTAAGGAGAGATCCTTATTGGAAAGCCCCTTATTTCCTGGGAACTGCCTGGTTATCAGTATTATGATTCTGTAATATTATTTATGAATAATTAATTATTGATTTATATGATGAGGAAAATATTGATTTTATGTGGATATAGATGGAGAAATTTTTTAATGTGACAATTGTTGAAAATTAATATTTTATCTTTTTCTGATAAAATAATTCATTTAAATATATTATTTTAATAATATAATAATGGTGATATTTTTATAATAAATGTGGGATATATGAGTATATGAGGATGAAGAGTATTTTTGTTGTATTAAATGATTAACACATATTTTGTGTGTCGGTGAATTCCCAATTCTTGTAGAAATTTGATTATATTTTGTAAAATTGTCCGTTTGTGGATTTCGGTCAATTTCTGTTTGGAATTTGGAAAAACTTTCTTCTGCAAAGTTGTAGAGAATAAAATTTCTTATGGAAAAGACATGTTGTTCGAATTTTTCTGATAAAAGAGCTATTTATTAATAATTATTGAAGTTCTGAAGTTCCGAAATAATTGATTTTTAGAAGTTTTATTTATTTTTTTGATAAAAAACGTTTTTTGTATTTTGTGGACATCATTAACATATGCAAAGTGCTGAAATCAGATGTCTAGAGGTGGGCTAAGGGAAATTTGATAAATATATTAATATTATATTAAATTTTACGCTTTAGTGTTCTAAGCATTTTCCTATAAACAGGGTGCTTAAGTTAGAATTGAAAATCACACTCTAGAAACTGAAGTTTTCTCTCTATTTCTCTCGATATATTGAGCGTATTCTTGTGAGTATTTTGATACCTTGAGTGTTGTTATCTGGTTGCAAGTTCCTTCAAAGACTATATCTAGTATTCCGGTCAGAGTCTCAAATGTCTTTTCGAGGGTAAGGGATGTTATTTTTTTATATATGATATTATTTCTTTCAATATCATTATGTCAAGTATTGATCTGAACTTTTAATCAAATTTAGAACTTTTGTGTGTGGGGTTACTATTCACGATAATTATCGACCTTTATTCACGATATCTGACCTTTATTCACGAATACGACCTTATTTATCGAAAAATGAAATTTTTTCCTTTTCGTCAAAATATCTATTATGGATACTAGCTTTGATTGTATCCATGTTTTGATCATTCTTGAATTTTACTTCACTATGATTATTTATGAGGTATTTTTGAACATGAATAAGTTTAAATACTGAATCCTTGATATTTATTCTTTTGTTTCACTAGATTCGTTTCCTTTAAAATATTTTTCATCATCCTCGGTCTAAATGATGATATTATTGAATATCTTTGGCTGTAGTGCAAAGATAAATGATTTTATAATGAATATCTTTGGCCCGTAGTGCAAAACATGAGCAGTGTTGAGATGAACATGACTCTCTTGATGAATATCTTTGGCTCAGTAGTGCAAAGATGAAAATTTGATTCAAGATGTATATTGATTGATGTTGTTAAAGTGAGAAAATATTGATGATGGACTTTTAAATTCATAGATAGTAGTAGATTTCATTCTCTACGTAACTCTTTATGAATTATTATTTCCGATTCATGAATATTGATCCGAAACTTGTTGTCTATTGTATTTTATCAGATTTTTCCTTGTTGAAGACTAACGATAATTTGTTCTATATTATCTTAGTCATAATATTCTTTACTGGGCTAGTTGAGCTCACCTTTTCCTTTTTGTTCCATTTTTCTTCTCAGGAGGCGAGAATGTAGCAAGTCTTAGTGTGGGTACTGGAATGAAGGTTCTAGGAAGTTGTTTTAGCTTGATCCTCACCATTTTTTGTAAAGTATTATATCAATAATTGTAATGAGGACTTAGTTAGTATATATATATTGTCAGATGACAATATTTGTATTTAAACTCACAGTTTATGGGTTGTATTAATAAAGTTGTAGTTGTTTCTGTACCATGTTATTGACGTCTCAGAATGGGTGATGTATACCTATTTTGGGGACGTCACACAAACGATCTGACAACGTATAAAAATCTCACAAGACCGACAAAAGAGTTATGCTGATCTTCATCGAAAGAATGTGGAATTCGATATTGGAGATCATGTGTTGTTATGTGTTGCTCCATGGAAAGAAGTTACGAGATTTGGAAAGAGAGGAAAGCTCAATCCTCGATTCATTGGCCCATTTTTAATCCTCGATCGAGTAGGGACTGTAGCTTATAGACTTGTTTTACCGCCAAGTATGTATCGTGTTCATAACGTTTTTCATATATCCATGTTACGTAAATATGTGAAAGACCCGAACCATATTATTGAGTTAGAACCGGACGAAATAGCGGAAGATTTAATGTATGAAGAGGTTCCTGTTCAAATCTTGGATAAGAAGAAACATATTCTACGCTCCAAGGTTATACCTCAAGTCAAAGTGTTACGGAAAAACCATGATGTTGAGGAAATGACCTGGGAGTTAGAATCTAAAATGAAATCAAGGTATCCTTACCTCTTCGACATACCAGGTACGTACCCTAATTTCGAGGGCGAAATTTCATAAGAAGGGGAGATTGTAAGGCCCCAACTTTTATGAATAAAAATAAATTTTCTATAAATATCATTTTTGAATATTATGGAATAAATTTGATATAATGTTATAGTTGTGTATAATATTTATAAATCTTGCAAAATCACGTGAGTTGTTATATAATATTCGTTTGGTCGAGGATTATTCAGACGACCAAGACAATCATTGGTGGACCCCTAATAATGTAATTATTGGCCGGATTGAGAAAAGCGACAAAAATATTTTTATGAAAATAACGGCGGAAGTTTTACCGTTGATCTTGTTGAACTACTTCGGTAGTAAAAGTACGATGAATACGCGTGGTTGCGTATAAGAAGCGCACAAGATTGATTATTAATCTTATGTGAAGTCACTCAATTTGATTTAATTATTGTCGATATTTTATATGTTATTAAATCAATAATTGAGATGACGAAGTTGTTAATATTATTATTTGCATTATTAACGATGTCAGAAGTTACGCGAGGAGAGGTTTGGTCACCTAATTTGCGCGATAGGGAGAAATCCTTATTGGAAAGCCCTCTTTCTGGAAGCGACTTGGTTGATTAATAGTGTGAATAATAATAATGATGATGACGTTTTGTTTTATTCGTATTATTAACGTAATAAAACAGAAAAACTTTTTATATAAAACAGAATACTTTTATAAAGTTATTCGTTTTATTAGGCTAATAGTAAAATCTTTTTATATAAAACAGAATACTTTTATAAAGTTATCTATTTTATTAGACAATAATTAGAATATATTATATTTTATTATGCATAGTGTTTGCATAGTGTTTGTATAGTATTTGCATAGTAAAATCTTTTTAAAAGTTATTCGTTTAATTAGATTATAAATAGAATATATTATATTTTATTTAAAAGATTTTGCTTTTTAAATATGGACCGTCCGATTAAAGTAAATCGTCTGAATTTGTTTCATGGATTAATTCTTATTCATTCCATTCTTTTATAAATAGAAGCTCATTCTTTCATTATTTCTTACGAATTCACTTTGAAACTATAGAGAGAAGAAACTATAGAGAGAGAAAGAAAAAAGTATTCTCGCTACTTCTTTACTCTCGATATTAAGTTTTTTTTACGGTAAGGGGTATTATTTCTTTTATATTCATGAAGAGAACTTCTATTATTCCATCTTTATTATTCTGTCGGGCTACCATATACTTGGTGAAATTCTTCTGTATTCCATTCTTTATTATTCTATTGGAATATCCTGTCTGTGCTTTACGTCGGACCTGTTTTTGTCTTTATTATTCTGTTGGAACATCCTGTTGGTGTGAATTTCACCTGACCTGGTTCCGTCATTTAGTATTCTGTTATAATAACTTGTCTATGCGAAGTACCGCATGCATGGTGATTTCTGTTGTATTCCATTCTTTATTATTCTGTTGGAATATCTTGTCGGTGCGTATTACACCTGACCTGGTTCCGTTATTTATTATTCTAATGGAATAACCTGTCTATGCAAAGTACCGCATGTATGGTGATTTCTTTTGTTATTCCATTCTTTATTATACTCAGTTGGTTAAAGTTTTGACTTATACACTCCATGAAATTAGTGGAATATTATTGATATTTGCACTTCATCCAGTATCTTTTCATGGATATATTCTTCTGAGCATTCTTGAATTTTACTTTACAAAGAAGTATCATGTTGACAATTTGGACATTATTAGTTTCTGAATAAATTAATTCTTGAACTTGTTTTATTGAATTCTTATATCATTGTCATCATCCCCATGTTTATATTATTTTTGAAAGTCATTTGTGGCCTGTAGTGCATAGATGGACTTGGTATGATTATGACCGAGGATTATTTTGTAATCATGACCATAATGTTACAAATGATGTGGTAAAAGTCCTCATTGGTCCGAAGTGCATTGATGGGATGAGTTGTTGGCATGATCATGATCATTGATGAATACACAAAATATCATTGGCCCGTAGTGCGTGGATAATTTGTGGTCGTGACCCTAATGAATATTCTTGGGTAGTAGTGCGGGGATGATGTGGATTATTTATTAATTTGAGTCTCGGCCGATAAAAGTGATGAAAAACCTTTTTAAATCATAAAAGATAGTAGATTTTATTCTACTTGACTCTTTTAATGGATCAGATGTTCAATTGCATGAGTTAAACTTGATGTCTATTGTATTTATCGGTTTAACCTTTGTTGAGGACTAATGATAATTTATTCGTATTATCTTAGTCATAATATTTCTTCTGGCTAGTTGAGCTCACCTTTCTTTCACTATTCTCTTGAGAAAATGAGAGCGTGGCAGGAACTAGTCGAGGAGCAGAGTGATGGTAGAGATGGTGTCTTAGTAGTCCTCACTATTACATTAAGCAATTGTGATAATAAATGTAATGAGGACTAAATTGAGTGTGGATATTGTCTAGATGACAATATTTGTATTAAAACTCACAACATGTATTTTGTCGTATTTTACATGGTGTTGTATAATCAAGTTGTATTTGAATTTAGTACCATGTATTTGGCGACTCAAGATGGGTGATGTATACCTATTTTGGGGGCGTCACAGTTGGTATCAAAGCTTAGGGATATGATCCCGGGTGAGATGTGAGATAAGAACTAGGAGGGAGGCGGGGAATTCCTTCGTTAGTATGACCTACCTAAGTTTATTTGGTATTTAATTGGTCGGTCAGAGTATAGGGATAATATGTGATATGTTAATTAACCCTTGTTTTGTGGCAGTATTTGAAAATGACATTCGAGAATGTTGAGAACATCAATGGAGCACAGGAGACCATTGAGTCTCCACAGATCAATAATCAGGATAATGTGCATCAAGAAGGCGACAATCCTAATGCAAACAACAACACTGACCAAATGATGAACGATGGAATGTTCCGAGGTTTCATGCAATTCATGCAACATCGGTGAGTGGCTCTGTCCAAAATGCGGTGGAAACATCTTGGCAACTTTCGGACGGTCCACCGCCAAAATGTTCAAGAGAGCTGGGACCACCGGAGTTTTTGGATATGAAACCACTTAAAGGCGGAGGCGTGGATAAAGCGAGATCAACAAGATATTTGATATCTTGGGTTTGCTCGAGGAGCAAAAGGTTCCTTTGCCACTTTCATATTCGGGTAAAGCAGATTATTGGTGGAAATCTGTAAAGCGTACTCAACCTGCCGCACTGAAGATGTCTTGGGAGAAGTTCCAAGAACTGTTCAACGACAAGTACTTTCCCAAAAGTATTCGTCACATGAAAGAGGTAGAGTTCATTAAACTGGAACAAAACAACATGACCGTGTCACAGTACGAAGCCAAGTTTACCTAGTTGTCCCGGTTTGCGTCCCATTTGGTTGATAATGAGGAGAGAATGACGCGAATATTTCTAAGAGGTTTGAAACCAGAGATACGTCAATATCTTATCTCTCATAAACTGTGTTTGTATTCAGATGTTGTTAATAGGGCTCAGTTATTGGAGCACGATAATGAGTCAACCCAACCAAAAGAGAGCAACGGGCAAAATGATAATACCAGTGATAACAGTCATCGAATCGGTGACAATAAGCTTGGAGGGAATCAACATGCCAGAAATGGTAACCACTTCGGTGGTAATCATGGCCAAAACAATAAGAATGGACATTTCAAGAAAAGAAGATTTAACAATGATGGAAAGGCGTCAAGATCAACACACGTCGTTAAGGAAGGAGAAGCGACCACCTATCATATGCTTCAAATGTGGAGGGAGGACACATCAATCCAAACTGTGTGATGCCCCTTCAAAGCGTATTCTGATTGTGGAAGAGAATGACTTTTGCCCGATTTTGTCGTGCTTTTAAAGACAAGTCTTTGGGATGGAGGCAGCAAATGCCGTCCCAGACAAGAGAAAACCAGTTGTTCAAGGGAGAGCGTTTGTCGTTACCTCCTAGAAAGTAAGGAACCCGAACGAGGTCATCACGGGTAAGCTTATCATAAATTATAGTGAAGTATATACCTTATTTGATATCGATTCTACCCATTCTTTTATTTCTCCTACTTGCGCTTAACGTTTAAATTTGACTCCGGAGAAATTAGACTTTGACTTATCTGTTGAAACTCCGTTGGAAAAAACCTTCATTACATCCACTGTTTATAAGTCTTGTTTGATTCAAATCGGTACCCTCACATTACCTGTCGACCTTATTTCATTAAAAATACTTGCATTTGACGTAATTCTAGGGATTGATTGGTTAACTACTCATCATGCAAAAATTGATTGTTTTCGTAAGGTTGTTAGCTTTCATATTCCTAATCAACCTATTATGTGAATTCAAGCAACCAAACCATTAAAATCAATCACTATCATTTCAAGCTATAAAGCTATTTGTTTATTGAAAAACGGATACACAGTTATACCCTAAACTTTTTATTTATTTTTTAAAATTGGGAGTTGTCTTCTCAAAAGTTTCAAATAAGGGATTATTTTTTTATTTTTTTTCACTTTAGAGATTGTCTTAATATTTTTTAAATCAAGAGATTAAAATTTAATTTTTTTTGAAATTAAAGTTTAACATCGTTTAATTTTTAAAAATTTAATTATATCTTTAATTTTGAAATGTAAGAATATTTTTTGAAAAAAAAAACAAATTAGTAAATAAAACTATTTCTATTGAAGGAGGGATGATCTTTTTATTGGCATTTTCATTTTTTTTCTTATCAAAACCTTTACCTACTACTGGGGGCGGCAAAAAAATTCCCGCGCCTAAAACAAAATTTTCAAACACTAGTTTCTATTTTTTCAAAACGATCGATAGCCCACCCCATAAATCGCGCCACAGGCAGAATCCTTCTTCTACTGTTCACCTTCCTTCTCGATTAAGTTTCAATTCTTTATCTCTCTCTCACTCTCCAAACGATTTCTAAAAATGGATTCTTCACACCTGGAGAAAATGGGCAGAGAACTCAAATGCCCCATCTGGTAAGCTCGATTTAGATGAATTCAGTTGATTTCTGTTGATGGGTTGGATGTAGAATGATTTTTGATAATGTTTTGAAATTAACCTTTTTTGTCGCAGCTTGAGTCTATTGAATTCTGCAGTATCACTCACTTGTAACCATGTATTTTGCAAGTAAGTTTCTATCGATTATGTGGTTTTGATTTTTGGTTGTGAAAGCCTAAATTACTTTGTTTGATCTATGTTTTTCAGTTTGTGTATCGAGAAATCTATGAAATCAGCTTCAAATTGTCCGGTTTGTAAAGTTCCATATCGACGTAGAGGTATATACTGTGATTTTGGTTCATTTATTTCGTCTATTGTCTTATATTTGGATTAAATTCTTCGTTTGTAAGTGATGTATGGTAACATACAATGGCTAGTAGGAAAAACTAGGGGAAAAATGATGTAATAAGAGACTGAAAATCAAATTAGCCTGACTTGTGATCTATGCAAGGGAATGACATTAGATAAAGTAAATAGATTTTGAAGCATATCTGTGTCTAGTCATCTATCAGATACAGATAGGGAGGTTAAAAGTCAGTTGTTTGCGTGATTAAATTCAGCTAATTTTGGAATTTAACTGACCCAATTTAAAATACTGAGGTTTTAGGAACACCATTTAGTTACCTCAAATGGGGAGATGTCACCCTATTAACAAGCCCATTGATTAGATAGGTTATAAATTCCATTACATATAAGTGAATAATTGTGTCTCCAAATTGGGATTATGTTATGTTATGTTTGCTGTTAGTCTATAGTAGTTACTCCATCATATTTATGATACTAGCTTTGTATTTTGTAGAACCATGAGATTAAATTTATCTTTCTTCTTTTTTTACTTGCTTTCTGAGCAAGGTGGTGGAATAGACAAAGCATATAGCTAGTTCAAGATTAGAGCCTCCAATGGTTGAATGGCAGTAGGGTCTGAGTAGTAATCACCCTGGTAGGCATATGAGGCTTTAATGATCATTTACTAATTAACATGTTATCTTGCAGAGGTTCGTCCTGCTCCACACATGGATAACTTGGTGAGCATTTACAAGAGCATGGAAGTTGCTTCGGGTGTTAATATATTTGTCACTCAAACTGTGCCATCAAACAAATTATCAGGTAATCATCTACACTCGAAATGCAGAAATGGAAGTGTGCCTCCTACTAATAATGGGTGTTTGGTACACATTCTTGTCTTTTCCTCAACGAAACACATGAAATAAATGTGCTATTTAGAAATAGTATGTGAACCTGAAAAGGGCAGAGGTTCAAAAATCAGTAGTCATTAGGATTCAACAGTCCATGATTAGCCTACAATTTTTTGGAAAGGATTTCTTATTGACGTGGTTATTATCAAAAGAAATAGAAAGTGACAATGGAGTTACATTTTTGAATAATTTTTAGTAGAACACATTAAATAAGTTTATGATCTTGACTGTACAGTTGTACGTGCTTTTTCAGTAGAAGAAGTTTGCTATATCTGGCTTCTATTACTGTTAAGTTTTGGTACCATTTCTTTTGCTTCTTACTGAATGTTTATACCTGGAAGAGAATATTGGCATTATACAGTAACTTGGTTCTCAGTGGTACTAGTAATAATTACTGATTAGAAAGTTAATTTAGTTTGAAGTTGACTATAAATGAGGAATCATCAGGTCAAGTTCATGTACCTTTTTTCATTACCATCCGTACCACGGATTACTTTCTTTTCATAAGTGAATACTCGTTATATTGTCTTTAGTGAACTACCAAGTTAATGGTTCTTTTTCAGGCCTAAAAATGTATTTTTAGAACATCATATAACGAGAAATGTTTTGAGGTGCCTTTATATTTTGCATGTTTTACAAGGCTTTTCTGCTGAACAGGGGGAGAAAACCAACCTGAATCTGATATGGTATGTGAAAATGGCAAAACTTCCAGTGGGACAGCTGACCTACGGAATAAGAGAGAACTCAAAAGAAACTGCTCAAAAGGATCCTCAAAGAAACCTTCCTTTCCAACAAAGAAAAGGGTTCAGGTGCCACAGAATCCTCTTCCAGAGACCCCAACAAATCCCGCAAAGCATGAAGTTAGCTTGGGGGAAGTTACCACAACCGGACCTCAGAGAAATTCAGTTATACGAAAGGATATGCCTGTATCAGAAAAGATGGAAAAGCTAGAATTTCGCCCATTCTTCTGGTTGCGAGATGAAGAGGATGCAAATAAATTTAGTCAGTCTACAGATGTAGATCATGTTATGTATACGCCGCCAGTTGTTCCTTGCTTCAGTGATATTAAGGATTCAGATGATGAACTTCAGTGTAATATGACCCCTGAAGTGAGTATGAAGTTAAGTTAATTCCAAATTAAATAGGTTTCAGTCTTGTTGGTTCTATTGCAAGTGTAGCTGGTCCCGTTCAGAATCATGTTAAGTTAGAGCAATATCTGAGCTGTTTATATTGTTTCTACATTCTTCCAATGTGGCAGTTTTCTATCATCAGACGCCTTGTCTTATTTTGAGTTGCCTTTCTGACTTTTTTTCAGAAGGGTCTTTCTACTGCATCCCATAATGCTGCCGATCTTTTTGACAGTGAGATGTTTGAATGGACACAAAGAGCTTGCTCTCCTGAACTCTGTTCAAGTCCCATGAAAATGCAGGTATTATTTTATGAATACTGTGTATGATATGCCATATCAATATATGATACCAAAAGTATCAGTGCGCTTGATATAATTTGAATCATTTGTTTTTATTTGTCTTCCTTGTTCTGAGATTAGTAGCAAATGCAGGTCGAGGAAACTGGTCAATGTGAGGTAATTCTGGAGGACAAAGCTGGATCAAAACACAAAGCTAAAAATATGGAACATGAACCTGATAAAATGATGGAAGATTTTGCCTCTTCAGCCTGCCCTGGAACCATATATATTGGTAATGAAGGAAGAACTACAAGACCTAACAAGAGATGCAAGAAAGCAAGCCAAAACAATCAAAATAAGCGAGTAAAGAGAACTAAGGGAACTTGTATTAATTCAAAGGATGTAGCTGAAGAAAATATTCAAGAAGGAAAGCTTGGTACAGGCAACCCCGGAAATGCATCAAATTTGAAGGGGAAACCCAACAAAAAAGTCAAAAAGGTTTGTCGAGATCCTAGTGCCACCGAGACAATGAGAAAGAATGACTCCACTTTGGCTGAGGGTGAGAAATCTCTGAATCAGGGTGGTAAACCCATGCTTCTTGTTGACTTGGCTGTTTCATTAGATGATAAATTTGGCATCAGTAAAGGCCAGAACACGAAGAAAGCAAGTGAAAGCAATCAAAATAAGCGAGAAAGGGGAGCTAAGGGAATTAGTATTGATTTGAACGAAGAAGCTGAGGATAGTATTCGAGATGAAGAGCTTGATAATATAGGCAATGCTGGCAATGCATTAAATTTGAAGGTAAAACCCAACAAAAGAGTAAAAAAGGTTTGTTTTGGTCCTTGTGTGACACGGTCAATGCCAGGGAATGTCTCTGCTTTGACTGAAGGGGCAAAACCTCAGAATCAGGGTAATAGACCCATGCTTCTTGTTGACTTGTCTGGTTCATTAGATGATAGAGAAGGTATCAGTGGAAACCAGAACTTGATGAGCACTGGAAAAAACAGTAAGACCATTGCTCAGCAGCAAAGAGATTGCAGTAGAAGATCAAAACCCCAAAAGCTAAATACTGCTCCAAATATCTTAGTTCAAAACCAAAGCAACAATGGTTGTGATTATAAAGTTTCTGTCCTGGGTGCGGAAGGCAAAGACAATGACATTGTGAGCTTGATGGATTCTACATGTGGGAAAAAATTGAAACCCTTAAAGAAGGAGACATTTTTTGCAGCTGATAACTCTAAGGTTGCGTCAGCTAATGATAGTAAAAGTATTTACAGTTCTACAAAGGAAGCCCAATCAATTATCAAGCTACAAGGAAGTTCTGATGTATCATCAAAAATGGAGAAAAATCATTCCAATTTGAATGGAATCTTACGTAAATGTGAGACAACTCCTAAGAAAATTCAGTGTTCATTTTGTCAGTGTATGGAAGACTCGGAGGTATGTGTACTTCGTTAACTTGTTCCCTTCACCATTCTTCCTTATGGCTTCTTGATTTATTTTTCCCCAAAATATTCTGTCTGATATGCAAACTAAAATGCAGGCTTCAGGAGTCATGGTTCACTACCTGAATGGCAAACCTGTGACAGTTGATTATGATGGAGGAGAAAACGTCACGCATGTACACAGAAACTGTGCAGAATGGTATAATAACACTGATAATATGTGAACAACATTTTCAACTTCTCTAATTAATATCTTTTGGTTTATACAGCAAGTGATAATTGCTCTTAGTTTTTTAAATAGGCAGTTTAGCTTCTTTTTTAGCAACAGTAATGCTTTGTTCTGAGATTCCCTGAATACTTGGACAAGGCATAGATAAACTTCTTCATATTGTGATCTATCTGCCCAAAAGAAGTCCTTTATGCATACACAAAATTTTGGACAAAGAAACATTGAACATCTTTAGTCTTTTTCTAAACTATGTTTGATCTTTGCTCCATATATTGCAACTTTGATAATATTTAATGTGGCTATGGTATATAATTTGAAGTGCATTTGCAGGGCCCCTAATGTATATTTTGAAGATGATAATGCAATCAACCTTGAAGCTGAATTAACAAGAAGTAAGAGAATTAAATGTGGTTGCTGTGGACTAAAAGGGGCAGCTCTTGGGTGCTATGAGAAGAGTTGTCGCAGAAGCTTTCATGTTCCTTGTGCGAAGTTAACTCCACAGTGTCGATGGGATTATGTATGTCTTTACTAGATTGGGTTTGAAAAGAAACTTCATAAAAAATACATACTACATCTGAATTTGTTTTCTTGCTACAGGATAACTTTGTCATGCTATGCCCTCTTCATGCCTCTTTGAAACTACCAAATGAGGTATCTGGATCTTATAAAAAACAGAAAGTGAGATGCCTTTCAAGAAGGTATACGAACTTGTTCAACTAATTGGCTCTTAAATTTCTGGTGAGCTCACATTCATTTTCCTTGTTTTGTTTCTCTAACTCCCTCTTCTTTTTTAACGTTGTTTCGCAGACAACCTCCCCCAAAAGTGGTGGTTAAAAATGATAGTAGCTTGAGTTGGAACTCTAATGGTTTGTTGGGAAAATTGGTTCTTTGTTGTTCAGCTCTCACTGTTGCAGAGAAGGTAAACAAATGTCTGGTTCAAACTTTTCCTTTGGAGGGATTCTAAGTGAATTTCTGTACCTTAATAACTTACTACCAATTTCAGGAAACTGTTACTGAATTTGAGAGGTTATCCGGAGTTACAGTCTTAAGGAATTGGGATTCTAGTGTCACCCATGTCGTTGCATCAACAGATGAAAATGGGGCATGCAGAAGAACCCTTAAGTTTTTGATGGGTATCTTGGAGGGAAAGTGGATACTAAGTATTGAATGTAAGAACAATTTCCCCCAGCTATACATTGGATTCTATTTACTTTAAGGACAGCAACTAAAATATTTAATTCAAAAGCAACTAAAATGGTTCCTTTTTGGTGTTGTAGGGGTCAAAGCTTGCCTAAAAGCAATAGAAAATGTTGATGAGCAGTGTTATGAAATTGATGTTGACATTCATGGAATCAGGGATGGCCCTCGAAATGGAAGATTAAGGCTTCTCAACAAGGTATATCCTCATCCATAACTGGCGGGATCTAGTAATTACAGGATTTTTTGATTGGAAATTCAAAATTTGAAAATATGAGAAACTATTGTCATAAAGTGAGAAATACATTTATTGGGTGGTTTATTAAACCAAATGCAATAAACGGGCTGTAATAAATTTCTTAAAATTCAAATTTCTGTGTCTTCATTTGCACAATTCACTATATTTATACACAAATTAAAATGTGCAGATATTTTGTTGTATATTTAAAAAGTTATTCATCGAAGTGAATACCACATAAAACATGACCTTGGTATACTTTGTTGAAGCATTGTATAACAGATTCTTTACTTGCAGCAACCGAAGCTTTTCGTTGGGTACAAATTCTATTTTACTGGAGATTATCTGCCGTCTTACAAGGGTTATTTACATGTTCTTGTCATTGCTGCTGGCGGAACAGTTCTTCAAAGGAAACCCATTTCTGGAGACAATGAAGCTCCATCATCTACATTCATAATTTACAGCCTTGAGTTACCTGACAAGTGTAAGCCAAACAAGAGAAACTTGATAGTTAGTCGTAGGCGATCTGATGCAGAGTCCCTAGCTACTTCATGTCAGGCTTTAGTAGCAACAAATTCATGGATTTTGGACTCAATAGCGGCCTGCAAATTGCAAAGTTTTGCCTAATAGAACATATAGGATGAGATCATGGCGGATTAGCTCATAGCGGCCTAAGGCGTTGGTTTGCTAAAGCTCCTATTTTCCCCTAATCTTAAAAAAGTTCTCTTAGGTTCTTAGTAGCAATCTTCTCTATCTTTCAAAGGTATCTCTTTGCTCCTTTCTGACGATCATTAATTAATTCTAGAATATGATGTTCTTAGGGGTTGTGTATCTTGGGGGTATACACATCTTATCTATGTCAATTATCACAATAAACATCGAGTCTTACATGTATAATAAAATTTGTTCTATTTCTGTGTTACGTATTCTAAAATTTTAATTTACACAAGTACTCATCACGTGCAATGACAATTGACCTCAATTTCTTATTACAACATGTATGTGTTCCAAACATCTGAAGCAATACTTTCAATGATTTGGTTATATATATTTGTATCATATTTTGTTTTTCAACAGATAAGTTCATTGCCATTGCCATCCCTATGAAGGCATTGTTGTCCTTCATTTGATGTCTTTCTTGGAGTAGCTCTCTTCTCTCTGATTGCATGCATTGGTTGTGTTTTCTGGTATGGTCTTTTTTCCACAGATCAAATTCATCATGTCCGACCATTTGTGTTGAGTCTGCGCAGCAGAAGGAAAACTGCAGTTATGCAATTGTTTAGGGACAGTACATAGGCTACAAAACTGCACCAGTCACCAGTCCATTGCATAAAAACAACAATGTGCAATATCTCTAATTGCTACTATACTGACCATACAACTAATTCCCTTTTATTTGTAGCCATATATACGCATACATATATATGGTCTAAAAAGTATCATTAACAATATCTAGACAGCAATATGTCTGATCCTAAGCATTATTTTTCCTCTTTGTGAGCATCATTTCCAAACACTGGAACAATTGCTCCAATTCTGAAGCCCCCTCTTGAAAATCTACTAGTTTATCACTCCCATTGTCAATCTGTTGTTTGAACCCACGAACACGATGAAGACCAGCGCCAACTTTCTCTGTCATTTCCTCCATCGTCTCACGCATTTGCAGACTTTCTTCTTTTGCATCTCTTAGTTTCCTCTTCATGTATCGATAACCATCAAGTGACCTCAGTAGTTGCTCGGATAGCACCTTGTTACGCTCTTGCAGTGTAGCATTTCCTTGTGCATCTCTATCTTTTCCCCTCTTTTCTCCATCGTGATCTGCTGCAAATTCTTTCACTTTCTCCAACAAGGATTCATTTTGTGCTCTGAGGTCACTAATATGTTCCTCCAATCCGCTCAATTCATAATTCTTTCGCGCTAATTCTGCAGCCATTATCTCCTTTTCCTTTCCCAAACTCGAACACATTATTTCTAGGCTTTTTCGCGCTGCCAAGCTTGCATTCAGCTGTTTCCTCAACCGTTCCTTCTCATCAGTTATGGGCTCACTTGATCTTTTATCTCTCGGGACATGGTTAAGCTTGAGATCCGTGTTGCAGCGCCTCAACTCAGCGTCTGATCTTTTATTGCCAAATGACTGACATTTTTGGATTCGGGTTCTAACATTGTCAAGAATGGTCATCATTCCAGCCACCCTTAGCATCCTCCGGCTATCCCTGTGCCCCTTATTGCAGGCATCTTTATGATCTTGGATTAGTTTTAACAATAGCTTAACATTTGCTGCAACACCTGCATGATCACAAACACAAGAATACAATTTCTTTATATTCTCAAACAGCTATTCTAGATTTACACTAGTCTTATGTACTGTATCAAATGAAACTAGTGAAATTCTACACAAATTTACCTAAATCTAGCACCAAATGCAGTAGAATAGAATGGAATTAAAACACAAGGAAATTAGTTACCTTCTAAAGCAGAATCATCATACTGATCTTTTGATGCTGCAGGAAGACACAAGTCCGGAGACGAATTTGCTCGACTTGATTTCATAATTTTAACATAAAATAAATATATAGGGTAGGAGATTAAAGAAAAAAGAAATCTTGAAAGAATTTGTGATTTTAAGATATGAATTAAGGTTTTTTCATGTAATGGAGGGAGAAGCAATAGTGAGTCTGCTGAATTAATTCAGAAGAAAATGGTTGTTATTTTATATTATTGGATGAATCATTCATTCATATACAGTTGCGAGATCAAAAAGAGAAGAAGAAGAAGAAAGGTTGCTTATGCATTCAATCTCTCTCTCTCTCTCTCTGTGTGAGCTTAGTCATTCTCAATGTTTTGTTGGTGTTAGCTCATTAGAGAATGGTTGGTTCATGGTAGTTTTTTTTGCGCAATTTTGGTTGATTTTTGCTTTTCCATTTTGGTTGATTAACTTTTTGACTTTTCCATTGCCTGTTGGTATAAAATAATTTTTTTTTTTAAAATTTAGAGTAAATAGTAAAATTAACTTTCATTAGGACAAAGAGAATATCTAGAATTGAAAGAGATGAAGCCTAAATTTTTTTATTACATAGTAATAAAAAAAAGTTTTTATTCTATATTTATCTTAAATTTCTTTTTATAACGAAATGATATTTTTAGAAGCAAAAATAATAATGCCACTTGTGAAAATATTAATTACATTCTTGTATATTTCTCTATCTTTTCTTCCTTTGATTCACACAAAATCTAAATGGTTGTTAACCAGTTGATGGGATCTGGCTACTATTTTCTTCTTCTTTTGAAAACTTATTCTATTACTCTTCTAGCAGCCCATCTCTCTCACGACTTATCTGCAGAATTTGGAGTTAACTTCGGAGCCTGTTCCGCTCGACTGCTCTCTTGAATCGGACGACTCTTCTGTCAATAGTGTCCTAAATGAGAATTTGGGCATAGGCCAGGTTTCGGCTATGCAAGGCTGATTCAAAGCAGCTTGCCATCTCTCCAAGCAAGACCGCTATGATTTTCCAAGACTTATTCGTTCAAAGCAACAGTTTGTTCTGGTTCCATCTCTCCAAGCAAGACCGCATTGATGCTGCTGCGGAACAGTGTTCTGGACACTTGCACTCACCTTGAATCACTTGATCTGCGTCGGTGTTTCAACATTAAAAAACTGTCTCTTCCTGAAGACTCCACCAAATTTGACGAACAACAGCATCGTCCCGGTGGCTGTGGATATGCTGATAAAAGAACTTTCCAGACTATGAAGGGATGTTTCGGACTTTTCTGTATATCAAAGCTGCTCGTGTAAATGGATCAATTCTGATTAGGACAACTAGTTTGCTGAGATTTCGGACAAATGGATGACTTATTTGGGGATCTCTGATTTAATGGTTAGTGGTTTCTTTGTGAAAAGATGAAAAACAAAGGTTAATCTACGATCTTGAGAAAATGTGCGTGCATGCTGTTGATCGGAGTGAAGGCCACTTGTTGGCAGTTGCTTTTTGTACATCACTGATGGCAAGGAATCTCAGTATTTTATTATCAAATGGTTGATGAATGTGAGAATCTTCATCAACCGTCTATCTATCTTTTTGTGTTTTTCATGTTCAAAGGACTTCCTGTCAACTTGATATTGGTAGGTGAAGAATGAAATACTTTATTTTTTTATCTCCGTGGAAGATTGTATCTTGGAGTGAATCATGGTAGCAAAAGCTTCCCTCAGCTACGCCACCTTCAACTCATTGGGAATAAAATGACGAATAAAGGAAACTCAGGATCAGATTTCTGCTGCTATGGATATTCTGATTAGGACAACTAGTTTTCTGTCGGACAGGGATGTATCTCAGTATATGTGTTGTTTTTCATTTTATCTCCGTGATTGTATCCATGGTGTTCATGTTTATATGTACTCGTCTTCGTTTTACTGCCTGGATTATTAGAGTATCTACAATTTCCTTATAAGAAATTGATATTTTCATAATATTTTTTTTGATATTTTCATTGACAAAAAATGTCGTTATAGATATATATAGGATCAATAGACGATTTTTCAGCATTATTTATAAGATCTATAATGACATTTTTATTGTAAAAATATCATTTATTTTGATCCAAGCAGGTAGTATTCTTGGAATTAGAATTGTACATTTTTCGTAAAGTTGCCATTATAATACACACTTCTTCTCTGAAATAGATTAGAGCTTTTCTACGCTGACATTGCTTGGTGACAGTTCAATTTTTTTTTTTTTAAAATGTCTCTCAAATAATTTATAAAATTTATTAGAACTGGAATTTTTACAGAATAAAGTGTTTTGGATGTCATTTGGATACATGTAAAAAATATGCTGCATACTGCGCATATTTTTTACATGTATCCAAATGACATCAAAACACTACTTTTTAAAAATTCGATTCATAAATCTTATAAATTATTTAGGAGACATTAAAAAAATAATAAAAAAAAAAAAAATTGGACCGGTCGCCAAGACCGGTCGCCAAGCAATGTCCGCCTAGAATTTTCAAATAGATTATTAGGCATTGTGTAATCTTCCAACCTCCTATCTATAATTGTATTTATATAGGATCTTACATTTATACTTTTAATATAAACTCATAGTAGAACTCATTTTCTTTAAGGCAACTCAAATATTATTATTGGTATATTCAACCGTCGTTTATCTTTTTTTGACTTTTTATGTTAAGCCGTTGTTAAAAGTATATATTTTATCATTTAAAAGATTTTACTATCGAAAAATGTCTAAAATGAAATGAGTGTTGGAATAACAAGTGGTGGAAATATTTAAAGAAAGGAAGACTTTATATTATATATACTACATTTATTCAAATATAAACTATGCAATAGTAAATTGAAGCTTGATTGCACACAATTACCTTAAATTATCAAAAGTAGAATATAAAATTATTTTCATTTTCTTATAAAAATAATTACGATTTAAAACTTTTTGAGAGCAGTGCATTTATAAGAAAGTTAAATAATGTTTTATTATTTAATTATAAAAATGCCTTTAAAGATATTAAATAGTGTTTTATTTAAGATAATTGTTCGGCATGAATTTATTTATTTTTTTTAATAACAATTTGAGGATAATTTTTTTTTTTTTTTTTATGAAAAGTGTTTTAAATTAAAAGAGCTAAAAGTGTAAAGTGAGCAGAAATTAAATAATATCGGGCCGGTGGTCCTAAAAAACGGGACAATTCTCCTCATTTCATATTCCACACCTCAAACCCTAACAACCAAATGATGCTCATTCATCCCTCACACTTTCACTCCAAATCTTAGCAAAACTAAAATCCTTCCAATTTATGGCGTCAACCTCAAATTCAGACTCACTGCCGACGGATGAAACCCGGAATTGGCTTGAACTCCCGCCGGAACTGATGGCGTCGATTCTGCAACGTGTGGGGACGATCGACATATTGACAAGTGCGCAGAATGTGTGCACAACCTGGCGTAGAATCTGCAAGGACTCGGCTATGTGGCGGGTCATTGATATCCGGTGTTTGGGGGATTCATGGGAAATGGATTTCGATTTGGAGAAGATGGCTAGGCACGCTGTGGATTTGAGCTGCGGAGAATTGGTCGATTTGAATATGGAATATTTTGGCTCCGACGAACTGCTTCAGCATATAGCTGATCGGTATGATTTAATCCCTAACACTAATTTTCAATTATATTTTCTCATTACAAAATTTATTTAAGGTTCATTATAGAAAAACTTGAGAAAGTTCTCTCATTTTTTTTGACTAGTATGAAAGTTCTTTCATTGTGGGACTGAGAGAGTATAATTTTATACTGAAACAGTAAAGTGATTTCTTTGTTCTTTAATTTATAAATACAAGAATTCAACATTTCAGTTAACTTAATCAGTCAGTTGTGCTCTTGATACATGAGTAGCTGCAAAATTTATGGTCATTCACCAACTTTATATAGTGATTTGCTGGATTTATAGAATGTTATCAATTCGTATAGGTATGCTTAGCGTGTGCTTTAGATATCATGCTCAGTTAATTTGCATGTTTTTCTTCTGAATATCTTGTGTGTGCTTTTCTTTCTAAATTCATATTTTATCGGTTTTAGTTATTGAGTTGAGTACTTCATTCTTCGCGTTTATTTTAATTCTTTTTTGTCAATTGCCACAATCTTGTGCTTTTAACATCGTTTTTTTGCTTTAGCATCCATGTACATTTTGTTTGTTCATGGGTAAAAGACATAGTTGCTTTCTTCTAACAATATTTATTTTCTAAAAATCCAGTACTTGTCCTACCAAATGTAATTTTGGTAAATAAGATTTATTGCAAAAGAGAAGTTGTAATAATTTAACATAGTTACCCCCAGGGGCGGAGGCATGTATAGACTAGGGTGAGCTTTAACCCGGGTGGAGTTTTTGGAAAATATTTAGTACTTATATATCTTCAATAGCCCAACCCAATATTGTTTTCCTGTTTTCTTGTGTCTCAATAGTGTCTCACATAGAAAACGAAATCAGAAGGAACCGATTTTTTCCAGGTAAAAAGAATGTTTATTTGTGAATATGACGATGCAATTTCCTTTATGTTTTTGGTACTGACGTCCTGTATGTTCTTGGTACTGACGACACTTCCAGTAGATTGCCATGGTATTGTATCCCAAAACTATATGCCTCGTTTATGAGGCTCAACTTCTTGGCTACCCTTCTTTTTTGAGAATATCCCACTAATTAAAGGGATAAGTGGTTTCCTTTTAGCCTTTTGCTTGAGAGAATTGGGTGATGCAACTACAACTTGTTCACTGACATCTCTGCTAACTGTCACTTTAGCCAGATAAAGGAGGACTTGCAAACTTGATGGACCTCTTTCTTTGATACTCAATGGCGACACATCTTCATCTTCATTTAGTTTTCTATTTAGCGGTACTATTTTGGAAGTAAAGAATTGGAGTCGGCTTTACTTTTGTGTTACGGATAATTGAATGGTATGCTTTTTGGCGTTTTCATATTACTATAAATGGAATTTTTTTTTTGGTCGAGGTGATTAGTTAGATCGCCTTAACTTTGTTTGCATCATAGTTGATAAAAAATAGAAGCGAACCATTTAATGAATTTCTTGCTGATTTGCATTGAAGGTAAAATTTCATAGTTTTTACAATTAGTTGGATAAAGTTTGGTTTTGACAGTTTTGGGGGAGTTGGGGCTTAATTTAGTCTATTCAAGTTTGTTATTATCTATTATGATTGTTGGGTGCTTGTGCCCTCAAGGTGTTCGATAAAAGTTCTGAGAGTAGGAAAAATTGGTTTTTGAGCAAGTTAGGGAGGGTGTTTGGCCTGTAATGGTTTGTTATTATTTGGAAAATCTAAATGCCACTTAGTAGCCCAGGAGGAAAAAAATTTCTAGCTCCGCCCTTGGTTACCCTGACAGAGTAAAAAGGACAAAAGAAAAGATACTATAAGTTGCATAAACCTCATTCTGTAGAAAGAAAGCTTGAGTTTTTGGATGTACTTTTGAAAAGGTATTGTGGCTTGTTTCTTCTTCACTTGTAAATGGGGAGTTATTTAGGATTCTTCTCCTTATTGCTAAATTTTGAAAAGAAAGTTACATTGATTAAAATTCATGCAACCACCTTCCTTTATTCACCTGATTTTATTCCAATCAACAATATATTTTTAACCGGCATCATTGTCCACATAATTCCCTATAGGCATTCGGTGACTTGTAAGACCTGGCTGGCTGCTCAAGTCCCAACTGCGTGAAATGTCGAGCACCCATTTATTAACACAAAGTATTACTCATTTTGTAGAACACACACATGCAGAAATTAGCTCTCCTGGAATCTATATTTGTAAAAGCTCATATGAGCTATACTAGTCTTTTGGCAATTGAAGTGTTTCTATCTTGAATATTTGGTGGTCACTATTTTTAGGTATTAGTAGACTTCTTATGGGGCACCCGTTTTGTAATCACTATTAAATTTTAATTCAAGCCTACTCGGTTTAGATTTTGGTTGTGTTTTATATCGTAGTTATACTTACAAAATCACAGAAGGTTTATTTGGTAGTTAATAAACAATTTTGGATAATAGGATTAGCTGAAAAAGTGTTTAGGGGAGGCGGGAAGGGCTCAGAAGGGTAATCAGGAGTCGGATGCTGTTTTGTTGACGTTTTCAGTTATTTTGTGTTATTCTTGGTCAATATATTATAGGATATGATGGTAAAGTTCCATGAACACTGTTGACCATCTAGGGAAGTGTTGTTGTTAACATTTAAAACAGGGGAGGAGGTTTGGGTACTTCCAGTTAAGCCAAAAAGGAGGTTTGTGTATTTACTTTTTTAACCTTACCTAAATCTTAAAAAGGTAGTTATTAAAAGTACAAACTAAAGAAGAAATTTTTTCACATGAATAATATTTGCCACCCATTAAAACTGTTTGCAATCAAGGAAGGTCTGTGTAATATCCAAAACTTCTTTTTTGTTCGATAATTAAGTTGATGTAATATTCAAAATAATACTTCTAAAACAAGACTATTATCCTAAACAAGATATAAAATTACTTCTAAAACAAGATTTTTATCCTAAACAAGATAGAAAATTCATACAAGTTCCCATGTCTCAATAATAATTAGTAAAAAACAAAAAAATAAAAGTAGGAAAAGATCCACACAAAAAAAGAGAAATGTTTGTGAACATATGGTTTCTTCCATGCTAATTTATGTATACATTAGGCAATATTCTAAAAGGCAGACGACCGGGGAGGGTCTAGGGGGCCTAGACGGGGTCTGGGCGGGATTTTTTATTTTAAGACAATTTTAATATTTTATCTTACAATTATCCAAACAAAACAATAATATAAAGCAAAACAATCTATAATAAAATAAAGACATTTGTTTAAAGTTCAAACACACATGCATATTGTTAATGTCAAAGTTCAAACACAAACATGCAATTGTTCAAAGTTCAAACATATTTTTAACGTATTAGTTTTATACATAAACAAGATTGTTATTAAATAATAAAATTTAAAATTTCAAGAATTTAATTCAATATTAAAACTTAAGGAACTAAACATAAATTTAAGAATTATATTGAATTAAACTAAATATTTTAAATGTATCATCATTTATATAATTTGAAGTTGATACAAGTTCAAAAAATTACAACTATAATAAAATTATCCATTTTGACTTGATATTGTTCACTTCTTGTTGTGATTTGATATGCTACAACCTGTATTATGAATATTGTAAATCATTAAAAAATAAATATATTCGATCTGGTTTGGGTAGTTATTAAACAAAAAAAAACCTCTCTGCCTAGACTCTGCCTAATTTTATGGAGGTATTTTTTTGTCGCCTTGGGCCTAAGTGAGGCGCTGGGGGGTCTAGCGCTTAGGCTGGGCGCCTAGGGAGGGCCTAGCGCCTAGGGGGCCTAGGCAAAACCTAGGCGGGGATTTTTAAAATACTGACATTAGGTGCCTTTGTTATATGACCTTGAAGTCTCTGGAGATGTTATCAACTAAGGAAATACCAGTATAACTTGTTCATCCTTCGTTTTGATGGTATATATATTTCCTTCTGCTGCCATTTATTTTCAGAAGTTGACTCCGTTTCAGAATTAGTATAATGCATGGGTTTGAGGTCATGATCATTTAGGAGAGTCATGTCAATTCTTGGTATAAATATTTTGACCTTTCCAAATAGAATGCTTCCTCCATTTCTCTCTCTTCTCCCCTCCTCATTTTTTGCCCTTACTGAGGTAGACTGTCAGTATCTTCTAAAAACAATTCATGTACTGTTTAACTCCTTCAGTCGCGTAATCAATGCTTACTTTTGATTTTTGAATGACTGCTACTCTGCTGAGAGTTATATTTTTTATATATTTAGTTGGAGTGATATTATTTGTGATATGTATTTATTTGTTTAATTTTTAGGAGTCATTTTTTGACTGCTTCAGTTCTGATTATAAATTTGTATGAGAAGGATTTTTGTGTTTTGGTTTACTGCTTGATGTGATTTGTCATTGTAGGCTATAATGGGAACGTTTGCTTACCTTGATGTGTTAATTTCTTCATAAGCCATTAGAGATAAATGTATGTACCCCCTCGATTCCGTTTTATTAGTTGTTATTACATAAAACTCGCATATTAACATATTAAGGATATCATTACTTTATAATTAATATAGGTCCCAATTTTCATATTCTCCCCTTGTGTTGGTAGTCTCTCTCTTTCAATTAAGATGCAAATACAATAACGTTAATTAAAACAACCTTTCCTATTCTTCTCCATGCAAACTGACTAGTCTCTTTCTCTCTATAAGTGTATCTCTCCCTCCTTTTATTTCACTTTCTCTCTCTTCTCTATCATTAAGTCATTAATTAAAATCACTCCATAATTAATCTTCAAAATTTCAAAAGTATCAAAGGGGTTGCCGCCGATGCTTTTTTAAATTTTCCCATCTGTTTTGACTTTTCCTCCGTCTTCGTTCTATATAAGGTTGTTATTGTTCATGGATTCTCAATACAAAAGCGAAATAGACAAAACATAGTTGATCAAAAATGGTTGGAGTACCAAAATTTGACTTGAATATTCTGGCAAGTTTTGAAGAAATTCCGGACAATAATCAAGAACTTTTGGTGAATGAATCTGAACCGAAGAGAAAGCTCTTTGTAGTCTGTCTGGAAAAAGAGAGGAAAAGAGATTAGTGAGGAGCAATAATGTAGTAAACCTTAAATAAGAGAGAGGAAATAGAATAGAGTAAGAAGTGTTTTTATGGGAATAAATTTTCTTCGAAAGAGAGAAATTTGGGGTATTATAAGAAGGTAGATAATTTTATATTCTAGATATTAAAGAACGACTATTAAATTGGAATAACAAAAGGTCCTAAAACGACTGATAAAATATAACCGAGGGAGTATTAGTTTTCTTTTCAAACTAATAGATAGACTTCTGTGTTGTAAGCCATGAGATAGATATATGTGGTTAAGTGGTGCATAGTTAAGTATGGAGTATGTTTTAACTTGGATCTTAACAAGTGAAACTCGGACTTGATCTCATTTTTCAATTTGTTCATTTTGGACTTGAGTTAAGTTTTTATTTAATATACCTAAGGTTATAATTTAATTCTCTATTTTCAAAGTTTTGCCATTATATCATCAAATGCATTGTTGTATGATTCCCCACAATGTGTTTATATAGATACCAAATTCAAATAAGTGCCAAAGTTTTTCACCTTCCTTTCCAATATATTCACAGATCGAGTCAGCTGAGACGTCTACGGCTTGTATGTTGCTATAGCATTTCGAATGAAGGCTTGGGCGAAATGGTTAAAAAACTCCCATTGTTGGAGGAACTCCATCTTTACTACATCCGCATCTCAAAACAAGCTATTGAATTTACCGGTCGTTTTTGTCCCTTGCTGAAGTCATTCAAATTGAACAACCTAGGTTATAGATATCCACAAATTGAGTGTGACGAAGAGGCTCTAGCTATTGGGGATAACATGCCCGGATTACGCCACCTGCAACTCTTTGGAAATAAGTTGACAAATGCTGGATTGCTAGCCATTCTTGATAACTGTCATCATCTTGAATCTCTTGATCTGCGGCAGTGTTTCAATGTTAAACTAGGAGCTGATTTAGGAAAAAGATGTTCCGAGCAGGTAAGAGATCTGAGGCGCCCATTTGACTCTACTGAGGACTACGGATTTGATGCTGAAATTCATGATTGGGATTCCTTTGAAGAGGAGTACCCTTCTGGATTATCTGATATTGATATTGTGTCCGATTACGACGATTCTTATGTATTCTCTGGTGGCAGCGGCATTTCTGACAATGACGATGAGGGACTGTTTTATGATTGATGGTATGGAAGAAGCAGGTCTTTTCTCCCTCCCTCCCTCCCTCCCTCCCTCTGCTTTGAGTGAGAGATCTTCTTTAGTATATTTATGCTCAATGGTAATGGTGGTTAGTTAGATATTAATGTAACTCCCTTGTACATTTCTTAATCTGGAGTTTGATGCCTCTCTCCATAAAATACTAATCTGCTACTCATGTTTTTTTTTTTTTTTAATCTTAATTTATTTTTGGTCATAGATAAGTCGTGGACTTTCTGCTTTGCATTTGTTGTTTAATTAGGTTCGTTGGTTGTGTATATTATTTGGATAAGATTGTCATTCTCACTACATATAAGTTATAAATTTGAAATACTCACTTTTAAAATTAATAGAAATATATTTAATTTGGAGATATTAAATGTGTGAAAATTACAAGCTATTTTTTTAAATTGCAATAATTTTACATTTAATATATATCAAATTGGCCGTAAATTATCAATTTAATCTTGTATTTATTTTTTAGACAATTTAATCTTATATTTTGAAGGAGAGGGTGATATTGTCAATATAATGATTATGATTATATTTGAATACTTTTAATATTCTAAATAAACGAAAATTAGAAACAAATGCAGAAAGGGTCTTGGCAAGTTGAAGGACACAGTCCTATTCTAGTGAATGAAATGATGGCATAAAACAACCTATCTCGTGACAGTATCTTGGTTTTTATGACAATAATACCCTTCTTAGAATAAATATCAAATAATTATTTACGTGCTTACTACTTCCTCCGTTTCATGACAAAAGTTTTTATTATTATTTTGGGTAGTTCTATAATAAATATTCTTTTTTCTTTAATAATTAAATTTTTACACATATTTTTTTATTATACCCGTAGCATTAAATATCTCATATTTTTCTTCTTCTAATTCTCTCTCTATATTTAATGACATTATTATGGACAACTTTGTCATTTTATTCATCTTCTTATTATGCGTAAAAAATTCACCAGGACTTTTATCCTGGGACGGAGGGAGTGTTACTATTTATCATTATCGTATTCTCTTCGTTCTAAAATTAGATATACAATTTGACTATTAAAGTTAAACAACAACGATATATTAAATTTTAAAATTGGTAAGACTCGTAAAAGTTTAGAAGGAAATAAATTTTATGATTAACAATTTAAGTATCAATTAAAATTAAATAAATTCACATCAAAATCAAATCCTATCTTTAATTTTGGAATGATAGAGTAATTTTTTTATTTTTTATGGTATGAAATAAAAATATAATAAAAGAAAAAATAATATTATTATCACATAAAAAAAACATAACTCGTGAAATTATCGAATTTATTTATAAAAATATTATTTTTTTATAATTAATAAATAAATAGTAATATTTAATAATGTAGATGGGGTGCAGATAGGCTACAGTCTACACAAATTATACTACACCAAATTGAAAGCAAGTAAATTGCAGGGATAGGCTATACGTAAGACTAGCAATAGAAATAGTAAAGTGAAATAGGAAGAGTAGGCTCAAGTTACGGTGCATGCACAGGTCACGTGACACAACCCCCCTTGCATTAATATAAGTACTTCTTTTTTAGGTGATGACTTGATGGTATGGCTACTATTGGTAGCACAGTACCAAGTCAGCTACTAGTTGCTATAAATATGAAAACTGAAACATTAGGGAATCGTACGACGCCGTCTTTAGTTGACTAATGTCCCTTTGGAGTTGACTTCTTCCAACATAACTACACAGGTACTCAGGTAGATAATTTTAATTTGACTTGTTTTGAAGTAATGATACATTTAGATCGAAAGAATGAAATAAAAAATAAAATAAATTATTTTATATATTTTTTTTATTGAGAAATAAAATTTATAAATTTTAAAATAATAATAATAGTTCTATTCATTTCAATCGCAATTAAACATAAATTTTAATTTAATTTGTTCAGAAATAATGTTAAGTTTGGATTTAAAGAATAAAATAAAAAATAAAATGAATTATTTCATATTTATCCTCTCTCAAAAAATAAAATTCACACCTTTATTACTCTAAAGGCGTAACATAAGTTGTTGTTATGTAATTAATACAATTATAATAATTATGTTAATTTAAAATTAATTAAATTCACTTTAATTAAAAATTTAATATGTCATTGTCTAATTTTAAAAATAAAATTGTATATTTAATTTTTAAAGGAAGTCCAATATTATTTTTGTATGATTAATTATTAAAAAGTAATTATTTTGGGTATGATTACCTATTATTTTCTTCTCCTCCTGTTCTCATCATCATGATGGTTATCATTTTTTTACGGTCTCCAAATCATTGAGTTGCTTAGCAACACATTTTGGATTTTAGGGTTATTAACAAACAACACGATCCTATTTTCGTCTCTTAATATAATTGGTTTTAAAAAATCATATTTGTTTCTTTTAAATTTTTGAATAAACATTAATTATTTAATTTTTAATATTAATTATTATATTCATTCTTAAAAGATTGTTGTTTAAGATTTTTACACATTAATTAATAAAATAATTTAATACTATCATTTAATAATTAAAATTTATTTAAAATTTCATCACTATTCTTTTATGAAAAATTGAAAACTATTAATACAAGATACATAATTTTTTAGAATAATGAGAGAAGATAGGAGTGATACAAAAAAATAAATAGATTGAAATAAATTTTTTTACTACGAGGATAGTAATGTTTTACAGACGGAGGGAGAATTATATTAGGGTTCTTCTACGCAGACACGGGAATTGGACAGGAAAATGGGATCAGTGTAAAAAAATTTTACAGACTATATAATTCTGTTTTTGTATATGTATTCAAATTTTAATTAAAACATTATATTTTATAAAAAAATTTGTTAAAATAAATACTATATATATTTTTTAAGAATCATAATAAAATAAATAAATAAAATAAAATAAAATTACACCGGTCCCATTTATTATATTAAGGGACGGAGGTGAAGTTATGAAGGAGATAGTGAAACGTGGCATGATATACCACAAGCCACGGCCACGGCCACTGCCGAGAGTATGATCGGGCTGGGTTGAATGGCCCAGCTATGTGGGGTAGGGTTAGGGTTAGAGTTGGGTTTTAAGGGACAGTACTTTAAAGTGAGCTGGGAAGGGCTGCCTGGTTGGCAGGTGTTTTACATTGACAGCCCATG
This sequence comes from Panax ginseng, assembly GCA_020205605.1. Lineage (NCBI taxonomy): Eukaryota > Viridiplantae > Streptophyta > Magnoliopsida > Apiales > Araliaceae > Panax > Panax ginseng. The sequence goes on from CM035128.1 coordinate 5,629,159, forward strand.
TGTTGTCAAATGGGCTTTTAAAAACCCCTTTCCCCCTATTTCTTATTATTTTTTTATTTATGATTATTATATCACCGATTATTTTTAAGAAACAGTAGCTCATGGTCCACTGGTACAATATAATAATTATTAATTATAATTATTTTTTAGGTTCTTATTGGAACGTTCTTCTCACGGGGAAGCAAACGCGTGAGAAAATGATTGTTTTTAGTAAGACACAATTTTGTAACCTCGACTTATACAAAATTATTCAATTTCAATTAGATAATTATGAGCCGAATGATATATAGGTTGGGTCAATTCATTAAAAAATTGAAACTGAAGACAAAGTTGAGACCGTTGGATTTTGGGACAGACATCAACCAAGATGCAACTTCCCACATGGTGACTGTGCCCACCGGCTTGGCGCCCTTTATCTATTTTGATTCATAACAATTAAATAAAAGGTGAGTCCAATAATCTTATATTATATATTTGTTATGAATTAAAAATTTATAAAAATCATCTATATCGTACTATATATAAATCAACGGTCAAAATTAGAAATAAAAATTTTACATCCGTTATTATTCGTCATCCGCAGCTATTAGTATAATAAACGTATGAATTTTTTAGTTCTAATTTCGGGCGTTGATTCTTGTAATAGACGTTAATGATTTGCCCATTTTTTGATTCATGACAATTACTTGTTGTGAATCATTCTCTTATATATCGAATTTATATCGAGACCAAAATTTATCAACTTATGAGTGGGTAGAACTCAAATTTTGAGCAAAATTAAGTTGTGTTTGATAAAATTGTTTAATTAAAACTTATTGAAATAGACTGTATAAAGTAGACCCAAATTAAATGTAATAGAGTTGTTTGATAACCCATATTTTTCTTTGGAATATAACATTTTACTTGTTTTACCTTAATATCAATTTATACAAAATTTGGGTGAGGATAAAATATAATAAATATTAAATAATTAATTTAAATAAAATAATCAACAATACATAACTAGTAAAATATTTTAAATATAATAACATATTATAATAATTATGATAATTTTTTGTAATTACTGTAAAATATAGCGAGATGGTGGTGGGAGAAGTGAGGTGAATAATTAAAAATATGAAATTAAAATAGTGATTATAAAATAATGATAAGTAAACTGTTTGTTTTTTTTAAAAAAGTTGGCTTAATAATGTAATAGCATTTACCATTATTCAAGTATCCTACGGTATCACTTGCCATTATCAAGTATCTATCTAAGGTCTTGTGCGTGTAATTCGTTTACTGGTTGGTCAAGCTACCAGATGGATATGCTATCCTATCCTATCCTATGTTAGTGTAGCTTGTTTATAAGTTCTAAATGTATTTTTTGTATCCTGACCTTATTTTTTGTATGGGTAACTACCAAATTTTAATCAAATAATAATTAATAGTAGCATTTAATTAACTTGTGAACTTAAATGTAACTCAATAAAAAGAATAAGTCTAGCCGGACATGATAAGTGGACAGAATTATTGGACAGTTTTTTTTTTTTTCCTAGTAACTTTTAAAAAATATATAGTATTTATTCTAACAAGAATTTTTATAAAATATAATGCTTTGGGTGTAATTTGAATACATATACAAATACAGAATTATTACACCTAAAGCACTACATTTTATAAAAATTCCTATTAGAATAAATACTATATATTTTTTGAAAATCATTAAAAAAAAAAAAAAAAAATCCAATAATCCGGTCCCTTTATCCTGTCTGCGTAGCATCACTACAATAAAAATTAAGCTTAGCTTATATGCCAACACACAAGTCAAACTATATTATATTGTAGTATTCGTTTTCAAAATATACACAATCATATTAATATATAATTAACCTCCTAAATTAAATTAACCATTTTGTATGACAAAATCTGGCGCCAAACGCCCCCTCCCCAATGCAACGTGGCCCTTTTCTCTCTCCTCCTCCTCTCTCTCTCTCTTATGTTTTCAAAAGAAATCGAACGGCGCCGTTCGTCTTGCATTCCTGTCGTGACGCACCGCCTTATTTTGTCTCTGGATTCCCGGAACCTCCGGTGGCGTCACCGACCGAACCAGCGCAAAGTTTAGACCCTTGAAAAAAGGGTGGGTCTTCACGTCAGCCGCCCCACGTTTCGACCCGAGTCTGCAACTCGAGTCTTTGGCCAATAGTCCCGAGATCAAATCACGTGCGTGCATTTCACTACTACTCATCGGCGTATCCGTAGGGAACGTCAGCTTCATTTTTACTATGCTACGCAGTGTTGCTTCGTTTGTTACACCGGCAAACGGCGTCCGCCCATATATCATCTCGTAAATAAAAATCCCCAGGGCCCACCAGTCCACGGCGTTTCCGTGGGGACTACCAGATGCCACCTCAGGTGCCACGTACTCGTGTGTCCCGACAAATGAACACGACCGTGCGGTGACCGGCTCTGCAACGAACAGCCGGCTAGTGGACAGTGTCTGGATTTTCCTTGACCGGAACAGCCGGGAAGAAAGGCAGGAGAAAGGTGTAGATATACGAGGAGATCGTGATATGGCCGGTGAGACTGATGGGTCAGGCGATAAGTAAGGAGACTCAACGGCTGCGATTGCATCAGAGCACAATGAGAGATCGAAATCAGTAAGCATGATGTGACCGTCTGATCTGACTAAAACGTTTTCAGGCTTTAAATCTCGGTAAATGATTCCCAACATGTGAAGGTATTCCAATGCTACCAAAACCTCCGCAGCATAAAACCTGTCAATTAAAATAAAAAATAAAAACTAATTAAGTTTTCTTTCACATAAATTTTTCTCGGTTTCCAAAATCATCCCGCTAGAAAAATGCAAAAAATCATGTGATTACTTATAAGAAAATGCCAGATCTGGTAAAAAATTGACCGGTACAAGAACAATCCATTAACGGATAATTTATGTTTAGTTAATGGAAATTTGCGGCTAAACTGATTTATTTCAAAATGCTAGGGCGAAATATGGAAATTTTTATTTTAATTTGCAGATAGCAGAAAATGACAGTACAGATATATCTGCAAGTCTGTAGAGAAAAACATTCATCTGTACGTGGTCCTTTGGTAACGGAATCAATCCAAACGAAAACTATGTTTCAGGCTTTCAGCATGATTATTCACTTTTTTCAATTTCATACATCTAGTAGTTCAAGAAATACTTAAAAGCTTTACGATCAGAATTTTGTTTTTTCTTATAATGTTTTTGTTAGTATTCGAAATGAAATGTATACCTTGCGGAGCTGAGAGAGAATCGTTTGTTAGGTTGTTTATGCCGGAGAGAATGCAAATCCCCGCCAGGACAGTACTCCATTACAACGCAAGAGAAGTGAGAGGCTTCGAATTCGGCGTGGAGAGTAGGCAAAAAAGGATGATCCAGCATTTTCAATATTTTTCTCTCTGTTTCAGCTCTTTGAAGCTTCTTTTTCAGAGCTAAAATTTCTTTGTTCACTACTTTCATGGCAAAATAACAACTCTCGTCGCTGCGGAGGCGGCAGAGATAGACCTTTCCGATGTCGCCGCTGCCGATCTGGCGGACAAGACTGAAGTCTCGGAAGCCAAGTCCTCCGCCGGCGGTGGAGCGACGGAACGTTGCGGAGCGTATGGCTTGCCAGGAGGAATCCGAAGACCGGTGTGGCTTCAGCTTGATATTCTCTGGCGAACGAGTAATCGTTGATTCGAGTGCATCGAAAGACAGACGGCTAAAACTAGGGCAACTGTCACTACTCATTGAGCTCTGGCCTGAATTAATGGCTTCAGAATTAGTTTCTTCTCCGTCTGAATACTCCCGTCGAAACTCTAACATCTTACGAACCCTAACCACTTTGAAATTCAAATTTAACGACCAAAAAAGCTAAAAACGAGAGTCGAATAAATATAGCTTAATAAGATCGATCCTGGAATGGTTAGAAACAATGAATTTTCACTTTTAGTCGAATCAGATGCGCAGAAAATTCCAAGTATTATACCGGCAATGGAGAATGAAGAGACTAGACTTGCCAAAAAGAGAGAAAATCAGAAAAAGAATAAACGGCAGCTTCAAAGTCAAATCTTCAAAGTTTGGACAAAAGGAGAGAGGAATTGAAGTTAGGCAGCTCCATTTGGACCGCCATTGAAGAGAGCTTGAATTCAAAGGCAATCCGTACAGTTGTATATATAGATAGAAGGAAGAAAGAGTGTGTAAACACAGAGGAATTGGAGTAGTTGTGGTTTTTTCTGGTGTGGTCTTCTTTTGAGAAAAGAGAGAGACGGTTGGAAGAGACGGTAGTTGGGGGTATTTATGCTACGTGGTTCGGAGTCAGTCTGTAATAATTTTCATTAAAAAATGTACCAACAGCTTTTGATCGGGGTTAAGTAATGATCATGATACTAGTACAAGTATTTTTTCTCCTTTGTTTTGTTTTTAACTTTTTACCGTGGTTAAGTCGACACGTGAGAGGCACAGTAATTGTACCTGCGGTGATGCAGAGGTGAGTAGTAGTAGCATTTTGGTGACGTTTTCTTCTTGGCACGTGCGCCATAGGTTTCTGCCTGTTTACCACGTGGCAAATGGGAAGATTGTTGCTTATCTGCTTTAATCTTCAGAAAATGAGATTAGATTACGCATGGGTTGAGCCTTCCTTCCTTCCTTAGTGTCTTTTGGAAATCCGAAAAAAATTCAAACTTATGATAATACGATAATATCCTCTTTACCCAATTTCGTTGTCCTCTTATGTCTCTTTATTTAAATTTTAACATTTAATTTTTTATTTAATATTTAATTAAGGAGATAAAAAATTTGGAAACTGAGGATCTGCTCTCCGATAATACAAAATAAATAAAACAAAATTTTAATTTTACAACAAGACGTGAAGATCAAATTTAATTATTTTTTTTGATTAAATGAATGCAATTTAGAACTACGTACAGGTAAGGTAATTTTTTAAATTTTAAGGTACAAAAAGATTAATTCTATAGATGCATATAAATTCAAAGAAATAAATTACTTTAATCCGCACAAACTTTTTTTTTTTTTTTTTTTTTACCGAAATCTCTATTTTCCTTATTTAAATTCGGATTCGATGAAAACAAAACAATCAAAAGGAATTAACTTTATTGGAATTCATGACATTCTGTAACGAATGATGAAAAATTAAAACATTCAACTGTTTTTGAACATATGATTACCAGAAAAATTGAACATGTAATTAATACAGTGCTGTGTGCTGATACGCAATCACCTCCCATATAGTATATATAAATGAGTAGTTCTACACGGAAAAATTGGACAGACTAATTTTTATTTTTATTTATTTTTTGTGTCTGTTTAACACTGTATTGTATATGTATTTAAATTATACCTAAAAATATTGTATTTTATAAAAATTTTAATTAAAATAAATACTATACATTTTTTTGAGAGTCACAGAAAAAATAAAAAAATAAAAAATTGGCCTGTCCAATGGACCTGTCCGCCTAGACATATTGTATATAAATAGGTAGGTTAGTTCTCTCCCCTCCTGTTCATATCCCACAAGCCAACAGAAGCTTTGAAAATGGTTCAATAATTCAGATCTAAAAGGGCTAAATGATTGAACTTGTCATTATTTTTAGCTTAATTATTATTAAATAAAGAAAAGAAAAGAATATGGGTAAAGAAGAGGAGCTAAAACCCACTTGGGCAAACAGAAACAAGAGCGGGAGGAGGCATGATGACAATTCATGCCAATATGCCATCAAGATTGGAAGCAGAAGGTACAGTTGGAAGCTATAATAAAGAGTTAGGGCCCACTCCAAAATAACACATGGAATCAAATGACATCTCATCTCACACTTTTTATAGGAGAGAAATTGGGACCCACGATGGAAATTGATGTCCTGAAAAAAGGCAGCTTATAGTAATTCTGCATTTGAAATATTTCCAAAAAGTGACCCCATATACATTAAAAATGATGCCTTGCTTGCTTCTTTGTTTGTATGTTTTCAATGTCGGCTACAAATTCTTTTTTTGAGCCTTTTCCTATTAACTCACATGAATGTATATATTCATCTAGAAAAGGTTAAAGTGATATTGCATCATTCTTGTGGAGGCAGTGGAGCTATATATATACTCACTAGTACTAGCTACTACTAGTACCAGATGAAATGAAACTCATGGAATCTAGTTTTGGCACATGACTAAATTTATCTTGTTAATTTCATATTTGTGTGCTAAAGACATGAGCTTTCATAGTATTTTGAGTTTGAGTTTGAGGGGGAGGGGGGAAGTCTTCAAATGTACCAAATGAGTTGCTATTTTAATCCTAAGATGGTGAGTTACATAACAAGATATGAAGTCTTGACATCTTATTGGTTATTCGGATTATAGACCGACACGTATTATCGGATATTTAAAATGTCACTTCAAATGACCTGCAACAAACACAATTTGAATTTTTAACAATAACAACAGAAAAAGTCCTTTTGAAATGCTTCGATCACTAAAATAATTTATCCTAAATTCATAGTATATTAGTAGTTTATGAACATGGTGGCCTAAGATTTTTAGCTTTAAATTAAGAAATCATTAATGACCTAATTCAATGTGGATTATAGATCCTAGTTGCTAATCTCACTTTGGAGATCTTATGGGATCCTTTATTGTTGCTTTCAAATTTGGTATTTTTCTTGGAAAGGCCCAATTTCAATATGGATATAGAATCTTACACTAGGATAATGATAAGGACTTTATCTAGCTTTAAAATATTTATCATACTTGCCTAATTATTGAATGATATGATATGATGAAGAATAGGGAAGGGAGTACACGATTTAATTGTTAAATACTACTCCTTCAGTTTTATTTTATTTGTGATTTTAAAGAGTTAAATATGTAAATTTTAATAAATCATTAATAACTTAATTTTTCATATTTTCTCTTTATTTTGCTCAAACAAATATTAATTGTCTATATTGTCATTACTTTATTATAAAAGTACAATTATTTATACATCATTACTTTATTATATGTAATTGTATATTTAACGATTGAAATGATTATATAAAATTAAATATATTATTAATTGTCTATATCGTCCTTATATTATACAAAATAATGTTATTTATTGAGAAAAAAAACTAAAATATAGTTGGAGTAATATTTGGGTATTGGAAACAAACGTGTAGTATAATTTAATTTGTTGTGGTCATACCAAAAGCCACGTTAAGGAATATGAAGCAGAAGAAAATGAAAGGAAAATAGAGAGAGACAAGTTACTTGGGAAATTAAGGAAGAACAAATTCTTGTCTATAACATGTTAGCAAAATGGAAACAAAAAGGGGGTTCCATCACTATCTTATTACTTATGAACAATTTGAATGTTATTTAAGGAGCAACCTAATCTCCAATTAAATTAATATCTTCACAAATACTACTTCTATTTATAGTTTTATTAGATGCATATGATTTTGACCTACCTTATACCCACCTATATTAATTGAATGTTAAGTTTGTGCAGACAAACTTGTCTTCATGGATCATATATATTGAAACCCAATTTATTTATTTGTGAATAATTAATCATATTTAATTAACGTCTACCTTAAAGTCATGAAAATTAACACACGCTTTCTATTGATTTGGCAATTAATCGCAAGTTTTGCCTTTTTCTTTAGTTATATTAGACATGACAATATAGTTAGTTAACTGTTGGGTCAAATCATATTACTGAATTCATAATAAATTCGTCAATTGATAATTTCTCTTCCGTCGCGTGTCTACACTATAATAGTGAGATAATCAAAATTATATTTAATATTTGGATTAATATTGAAAACTAAACAATTAATATTTATTTGAAATTTTTAAACGACATATATTAACAGATAAAAATATTTTTTTTAAACCAGACTTTTATTAAGGGAGTGAGGGAGTATTATAGAATCATGCATGGAAACTAAATGTATCAAATAGTTTAAATATGTTTGTTTCATTTTTGATACTTGTCCAAGATCTAGAGAAACATACATATATCCATACAAAAGAGTTACATTTATGAAAATTAAACTAAAATATTATTTTATAAAAAAAAGAGTTTTTTTTGTGTTGTTGATATTATTAAAGTAAAAATTATGAAGTTATAACAATTAATGTCGCATATAATTGAATAAAAGTATCATTAAATATATATTTATTCTGGAAATATTTTTACTCTTAACAATATTAACAAAAAAAAATTATATTGATAATGATAATGATGTTATCTTCTCAAATATAACGATACAAATTCACTACTATTATTTTTACTGTTAAAGTTTGTAAATTTTATAATTATTACTCTTAAAATTTAAATTATTGGAGGCCACATGCCGCAGATTATGACCACTCGATCAGATATTGGAAACAAAACATATACTCTTTGTCAAATCACTAATTGTATTAATTATTGATCATATAGGGATCTAGTTCTTAATTAATCTCAATTAAGGGATCTTGTGGGATGCCTTAACTTCCTTTCAAGATATGGCAACTACTTATGTCTCTCAATTCTTCGAAACTATCAACTTAGAAAAGTTATGTTAATGTCATGCGTCTTGTTTGACTTAAAATTATTTGTTTAAAAATTATAAATGACTCAATAATTTTGTGATTATAATTATAATTTTAAAATTAATAATCTTAAGATTATAATCCCGAAATTATAATACTTGCAAACAAACATAGTCAGGGGTATAATATTAAACTGCCACAAAGGTTTAATTTAATTGGGACATGAACTTTATTTATAATTTGGCTTGGACCATGTTTGTTTGTAAATATTATAATCCAGGAATTATAATACATGATTGAATATGGTATTAAATAGTCTTCCATATTAAATCATTTTATAATCAGTAGACTAATATTTTCAAGTTCAAATTTAAAAACAAACAAGACACTTAATATTTTCACCATTTTAGCTTTAATCTTATGCATCTAGGAAAAGAATGTTCGTATTAAATAATTTTATTTGTACAAATTATACAAATAATATAATTTTATTATATTATTTGACCATTTAAAAATTGTTATAGTTTTATCCATTAATAATATATACTTCCATGTTATTTATAAGTGTCTGAGAAGGAAAATTATTAAATTACCGTAATTAGATATTAATAATAAGGTTAATTAATTCATACATAACTGATCATATGAAAAAGATGGAGCAGAGCAAACAACCTACCAATATTCTTGGTGTTTTGATAGGGGGACAAACGACAAAATATATTGTCACATCGACAAATTCTATAAAATAATAAAATAATAATAATAATAATACAATTAAAGTAATTAATTATAATATTAGCTTAATTACCAGATCAAGAACAACCCAGATATAGGTGAAAGAATTCAAGAGATGGAATCCAAGTTCTTGTTTCTGGGTTCCAATAAAAATAACATGCCCAATGTTCCCAAAACCCTTCACATTTTCTTCTGTGTGCTGACATTTTATTATATAGTATAGTTTAGTTTATTATTATGGAGTATATAATAATTTGCGCTTATTCATTTAATTCTTTGATTTTGTCACACCAATTAATATGTTAATGACATTTCATTATTAAATTAAGTTGAGAAGATTTGTCGTGATTTTTTCGAATTCATCACCCTTTGTTCTAAAATATAATATTATTATTATTGACTTTTTAAAATTTTTGGCTAAGTAACTATATTTTATGAATATATTAATATATATTTTTTTTGGCTAGATATTGATAATTTATTTATGATGGTATAAAATGACAAAAAAAATGTTCAAGTATTTTATCACAATTTCATTTTTATGTCTAACATAATAATACTAATTTTTATAAAAAATAATATTTTAGGTGTAATTTGAATACAAGAAACAGGGTCGCTACAATGTCGCCAGAAAAATGTTGCTGTAGAAGAACTCTGTTAGTTTTAGCTAAAATTAGATATATACATGTGCGCACGTGCTGGAAATGATAAATCTTTGTGACATTATGTGATAATTTTTTTATCATCAATTATGTGAATAAATACAAATGATAACTCTTTAAGAAATATAATATGATGAATCACTCTTTTATAATTTTAATTCAACTTAAACTTTCACAATACATAACAAAATTCTATATATGCAACAAATGTTTAGTAAGTAATTATGCAAAAAAAAAAAGGCTGTGATGAGGCTATCATGCTTTTTGCATATTTATATACTTTTGAGTTTCCTAATTATCATAAGTATGTGCGAAACATGGTCCTAAATTAATATTTAATTAATTTTGTATGACAAAAATACGCTTTATTTCTGAGTTTTAAAATGGACAAAAAAGAAAAAAAATGGACAAAAAATTTAAGTTTTATTTCTAATTCTTATGTTTTTGAGTTTTTAAATAAATGAAAAAAAAAAAGAAATGGATAGAAAACTTGGCCACTTTTCCTGCCAAAGTTTTCCGTCCAAAATTGGCAAAATAAGTAATATGGCAAACTTTTCTAATTAAGTAATAAGTAATATGGCAAAATTGGCAAACTTTTCTAATTCTTATGTTTCTGAGTTTTTTTATTGAAATAAGTAATATTTTTATAATTCCCATATTATTCTCAACTTTTAATATAATAAATTTTAAATTACAACTCATGTCCTCAATTTTAAATTTTTTATTCTTTTATATTAAAAACTCAAAAACAACACAAAGAAAAACTTGAAGTTAATTTAATTTATTTCCCAATCCCCATAGGCTTGGGCTAAAACCTTATGTAACCGGTCTGAGTTAAGCCCAAATTATAATGTCCCAAATTAGTGGGCCGTGGCATTGACATATTTTAAGTTAATAGCATAGCATAGCATTTTACATTTGACACCCACTGCATGTAATGTGTTTTTCTTAATAAAAAATAAATGTTGATGTTATTTTTTCTTAATATGATAGAATGTACATGTAAGTGAGTTTTTAATTGTAACTTCAATAAAACTATTAATTCAAGGATTAGATCTTATGTTAAAAGTTTGATATGCAAAACTCCATTTCGAGCTCAATATATAAAAGTTTTATTGGGTGAAATACCTCAATTTTCAAGTTTAAGCATTATTCCACTAAATTTTCAAAATTGCATACAACAAGCTTGGAAAAATTAGAGCCTTTGCTTGGTAATTGCTATCGAGGTTAGTGCGAACCTGCATGCAGTGCATCTTAGATGGCTTCATGACGATCTACATAGTTGTCAACCACTGCTGAAGACATTGCACATGTGTTTTTGTGATGCTCTAGATTGAATTTGTGTTTCCATTTTTCAAGAAGGATAAGTCAAGAGGAAGAAGGTTTTATGGCTGCAGCAAATTATAGGCGTTAGTTTCCTCCTAAAATTTGTGAACTACGGTAATCTAGCTATTATTGCAAAATATGAACACACAAAACCTTAGCTAAGGGACACCTCCACAAAAGTGAGGTGTCTCTTATATGATGTAATAGATTACCGATGAACACCCCAAGCATGTGGTGAACCCAAACCAAATCTTAGCTAAGGGGCTGTTTGTTTAGAGCTGAATGGAGCTGAATCTGAATGAATGAATCAGTCAGTGCGTTTGTTTAGATCTGAATGGCTGAATCGGTAAGATGGACGAGCTGAATGACTAAGTCAGATTTTTTGAGCTGAATGGCTGAATGAGCAACTGAATGAAGTAAAAAAAATAAAAAATAAAATATTAACTATTATATTAAGTAATATTAAATACATTTTCAATAATTTTGAATTTTTTCAGAAGGGTAAAATAATAAAATTTTGTTATTTAGATGTTTCAGACATGTCAATTATCAAACAATTTTTTTCATTTAGATTCAGATTCATTCAATTTTTATCAAACACCTCCTAAGTCATCTCTCTTCCACAAAAGTGAAGTGTCTCTTGGGACCAAAACCCCAAAGCAAACTAACTGTATATATACTCAATTGATTTTCAGTTCTTAATCAATGTGGGACTTTAGGTTCCCACGAGTATTTATTATCATTTTCGAATGTGGTTTTTGTAATTAAATTTCTCATTCATTACCCCCATAAATTTGAGCTTCTTAATACTTGATTTTAATCTAATCATGTAGTATAACACATTTATATTTTGATCCATCTGAACTGATTAATAAAACCCACTTAATTTTAAGCTCAAATTCTAACAAAACTTTCATCAACTACATTTAAAAATGTTTCACTCTCATTCAAAACCTTGACCTTCCACATTGGAGTGTTACTTATTGTCATGCTTGGACTTCTAGTTATAATATGATATTGTACACCTCCACTTGCTTCCATACTTGGACTTTTAGTTGCAACATGATATGGTCCACCTCCACTTGTTACTATGTTTGGACTTCTAGTTGCAACATGATCTGGAATCTTCATTTATGTCATCCTCATCTGTCTCGACATCTTTCTGCTCATTATCATCACTATTATCACTTGGTGCATCCATAGTGACATCAAGTACATCCCCCCACTTATTTCCAATTTTGTGTAGGTAACTCTTCATTGTCAACATAATCACAATACATATTGATTGACTCTATTTTTAATGTTTCTTCAACTAGTAGTCTTACACTATTATCATCGACAACTAATTATATATATCACATCCTTTATAGTAAACCCTGCCATTACAAAATACAACGCAAGTCCTTTTTATATCTTAGCCTCTTAGGTAAATTCATCAACTTATTAATGAAGGTACGTACAATTGAATTGTAAAAAAGTTCATGTTGCATAAAACATACATTATAATATTAGCATCACTCTCACTAACAATGTCCAAGTAATAAAATAATGACCATTAATTAATTTAAGAAAGTAGTTCTTAAGTCTCACTCCTACTAACAATGTCCAACTAATAAATAAACAATGCCCAACTAAAAAAAAAAATCAGTCAACCCACTGCAAATAAACAACAACAAAATTAATGGGCTTTGAAAATAAACAACACAATATACAATCGACGATTCGGGATCGAAGTCAGATACTTTATTCTTCTTTACATTTCGTCACTTTTAGCCTTTTTTGATGCCGTGACGATTTGGTCATACAACCGTCGTCTATACTTTTAATGACGACGCTTATATGTTGTCGTCGCTAAAAGTATAGACGACGGTTGTATGATTAAAAAGCTCGTCCGAAGTTGGTCGCTAAAGGGGGTGAGCACGGGTGAAGTAAAGAATAAGGCGGGAGATGACTGATGATTCGCTTTCATACAACTGATTAGTCAAATAATCCAAATAAGTATTTACATGTTATTTCCTTTTTTCTTTTTAAAATTACGTAAAAAAATAAATGATCAGATTAGACGTCCGTCTAAAAAATTAGACGAAATATAATAATTAATAATTTTTAAAAAGTTCAATGTATCAATTGTATGTTTTTTAAAATTTAATAGAATAATATTTAAAATTCGACGACTACAATAGAATAATTCTCATTTTTGTCATTTTAAATTAAATATTCACGTTTTAAATTCTGGTGGAATGAATTTGGGAATATCAAGACCCCGTTCCTATGGGCTTTTAAGGAGCGGAATAAATTCCTGAAATTCTATAAAATATTCTTGAGAGCCAAAATGCGTACCCGTTTTACACGACTAGAAACTGTATCTAGAAACTGTATCTAAAAATAATGATTAGTGGATATTGATATTCTCACCACAAGTACAATAGACAAAAATGCTCTGTTTTCTCTTGACGAATCGAAAAGTGCGAATTAAAAACGAATTGATTATAACGACGGTTTTTTCCATCGTTATAACATATTTTTTATATTATAGGACGGAAAAAATCGCCATAATAATCGATTCGTTTTTTAGTTCTTCTAATTCATTTGGAGAAAGCGATTTGTATAAAATATATTATTTAATATGAGTAACCAGATTACATTTTAATTATATGTTCGATCAACCTTGAAGAAAATATAAAAAATGAAGGGAAAATTACTCAGACATTAATTGAATCAATAGTCACTTTAAGCAAAATTTCAGTCGTCTGAATTTATTCGCACAACCTTTTTCAGCCTTTTTATCTGCATAATTTATTTTGATATCTCTACATAACCTTTACGGTATCAATTGTATCTGCATGACCTCCATCTGTACATGAATCTCTTTTTTTATATTATGCATGTGCTAATTAAAGCAAAAAATAAATAGAAAAGATACCGCTTATCTCTATAATATCTATTTAAACACTAGTCTCTTGCTGGCTTCATAATATCTCGAACAAGTTCGAAGCCCTATACTTGTTTTTTATATATATCTTGTTAATTATTCAAGAGGTAACACGAAACCTATTTAATTTGTGTATCTATTTTATTTTTGTTACGTATGTGTTATACGATTAATTCAATTTTTATTTGGATTTGTGTTTCCTATATTCGTTCATAAATCTCTTATCTTATTAAGGATTTGAAATTTTAGATTGTGTAGAAATATTTATTCTACTGTTATAGACAATATATAGGAGCAAAAAAAACTATACGATCGAACACATAGTACGTACGAAATTTTAACAGGGTGAATTAATCTCTTTGTAATAAATTATTATTTAATTATTTTTAATAAAGAGGAATTTTCCGCCTTGCGACCTCCGAACACGTCTTAATTTGTTCTTAATTTGTTCATCAATTATATATATATATATATATATATATATATATATATATATATATATATATATTTGAGATAATTCATGTTTCTTAGACTTGTTTATGCATGCGAACAGGATATAATATAATGAAGAGAAAATTATAATATGGTGCTTGAAGTTGGTATGATGATCTCAAGCTCGAAGAGTAGTACTACTGATCGAACTACTAGTAAGTCGAGTAAGGAAAAAACAATATTATCTGCTCTGATTGTTGATGATGATCCTCTTATCCGAAGAATTCATAAAGTGTTTTTAAGCAAGTCCGGATTCGAAACCCATGAAGTGGAAAATGGAAAACAAGCTGTTAATCTCTTCCAGTCTGGATCTTCTTGTTTCGATCTTATTGTCATGGACAGGGATATGCCAATCATGGACGGTGTTGAGGTTAGTTTAGTTTGGATATATATAATATTAATTATAATGAATTAATGAAAAATATTATATTTAATTTCTGATAATATTAATTATTCAGTAGTTGATAATGCATGCATGCATGCATTTTTTTTTATCTGCCAGGCGACAAGGGAGCTTCGAGCAATGGGAGTAGATAGCATGATTGTCGGGGTGACTTCTCGTGGTCTAGACTATGAAATAGAAGAATTTATTGGAGCCGGTCTAAATCACTTTTACAACAAGCCTCTAAGTATTGATGTAATTGCCTCTCTCTTTCTAGAGCTCAAGAACAAGAATTAACTAAATTGGTCACAAGTTACAACTTTAAATAAGTTAGATTTTTCTCTCGTTAGAACTTTAAATAAGTTAGAATTAACAATAATTCTGGTGCGCAGAGTAGTCAGCGGTGGAGGATTGACAATTAATTCTGGCAATTTTATTTTTTTTTAAACTACGCTAGATGAACTAGCATATGTGGGTATAGTATTTCTAGTGTACGCTAGATGAATTGGCGTAAGGACAGAGTTATTTTTTAATTTGCGCCCTTGATTTATAGAATAGACGGATATGATGTTATTTGCCCAATTTTCCTCCATAACAAGTATTTGCTATGGATCATTTCCCATATATATATATATATCACCAATGAATGCTGAAGAATTTTCTATTTCTCTGCATATTCAAGTTCAAGTAATCAGTACGTAACAATAATAACAACATGCAAAAAGAAATAGAAAATTTCTTCAATCTTAATTCCAACTCATCTACTTCTCTAAAATAAACTGTCAAAATGAGATGAGATGCTAAGATCAGCCTATATGAAGTATGAAAGTTGTATTTATATAAATATCTAGCGTCTACGGACGAGACTTATGAGTTGTTTGGTTAATTTGTGCGTCGTTTTGTAAGGATCAAGAATTTACAGTATTAAATGCATCGTTTTGTAGGATCAAGAATTCACAGTATTAAACTGCGGACGGTAGTTTTGAATTAAACGACAGCGTTTTAATTTGAAAAAATTAAGAATTTAATGTTTACAGTTTAATACTGCAGACATAAAATATGTAAATAATTAACACTTGTTCTGTTCGCAATATTAAACTGTAAAATACATAAAATTAAATTACGAACAAAAATAATATTAGTCATTAGATATTAGGATAAAGGATGAAGATTTATTATACGAGTAACCTATAAATTAATAAAATGTTCTAATTAAATTCTCATGAAATCCACCGCTTTAAGTCTTGTCTATGTCAAGTACAATACCTTCCTCGGTAGTCATCATACTGGATGCTCAAATAGTCCCCCAAAAAAATAAAAACTAAAAAAAAAAAGAGAAGTAAAAGAAAAGAAAACACAGGTGAAAACAGAGAAAAAATAATAATTTTTGTTTGAAGAGACGGTTGATTCTTCATATATATATATATATATATATATATAAGGATTCAATTCGGTTGTCAAAATACTATGCAACTAAGTTGCTATACCATGTAGCGGCTATCACTATATAATATTTTATATTAAAAAAAATAAAACCACTACACATGATAACGACTTGGTTTAAAATTTAAATTGTATGTGCTTTGTTTAACCGCTACACCTAGAAGCGGCTCGATAAATTCTTGCAGCTCAGGTTCATTAAAATTTGTGTTCATTAAAATTTGATTGGTTGAATTGCAAGGAATGTTGTGTTTGCACCGCTACATACTGCTCCATTAAAAATATTATTATTATTAAATACTCTACGTCCTTTCAAAAGGATGATAAAAGGGTACAATTTTTCTCTTTAAAAATGTGAGATAAAGTACATAAAATGAAAGTTAAAATTGTCATTTAGTAGAGTCTATTAATATAAAAAATAAAAGTATTCATCATTTTTATGTAATTTTATTGGACCAGTAGGGATAAATTTGAATTTTTTTATTCTCTTTTCTCGAGTTTTATTTTTTTCTTAATATGTATAAAAATGTATTTTATTTATTCTTTTGAGTACAAAGGAAGTACATTATTGATAAATTTTTAAAATAGAGTTTCAAAAGTCAATATTGTTTCATTTATATATAATAAGATTCCATAAACTATTTCCGACCTGAAAATGATTTGTTTGCATTGGATTTAAAAATATATTTTTTATGATCTTTTGTCAATATTAAATTTTATGAAGTGAAATTTATTGTTAAGAAAAATAATGTTGAATTTTGTCCTATGTAAAAAACTTATATCTTAGAAAACGAGCTAACAAAAATAAAATAAATTTTGGGCCATGACAATGGACGTGAAAGCCTACCCACCAATGGAATTTGGATCTCTTCTTATACAAACTTGGCCCACGGCATGACAGCCTGCCCACCTATTCAAAATTGGGTTCTTTACATAAGTATACAACAAATAGAAAGTAATTACAAGAAAAGTGTATCAATTAAATAATTATAAAAAGAGTGTAATTAGGACCCATATTATAAAAATAGTACAATTCACATAAGAAAACCTAAAATCAAGCACAAATAACTGCCATAATTAATAATTCAAATTCAAATATTTAGATCTAACAACAAAAATATATTCAAATTCAAAATAATAATTCAAATTTAAATATTCAAATTCAAATCTTCATCTCCCTCACATACACTTTGAGATAATAGTCCGCCACTACACCTCACATACTCCGCCGTGAATCTCCGTTGTCCAAAACGCCAATGAGAATAAGAAGAAGATTCGCCCTACAAAAAGTTTAAAAATAAATAGATGTAACTTTTAATGTTCTGAATTTTTTTTATAACTATTTTGTTACTCATAAATAATAAAATGGTTACCTTTGTATGAATGGTTGGCTACCAACTGCATCACATTCAAACAAAATTGGTAATTTAATAAAATTGAATTGGTTACCTTGGTACGAAGGTTTGCTTACCTTGATCTGAAGGTTTGGTAACCAACTGTACTAAAAAAAAATTTAAAGTGTGGAGGTTGGTTGGTTACTTTGATATGACAGTTTGGTTACCTTGACATGAAAATTTGGTTACCATCATCCAGTATTCATATCTACCGCCACCACCGCATGAATCTTCATACCTACCTCCATTTTGACCCTTCATTTTGAGAAGCTACTGGAGATATACAGTTGGTTGACTCATATATATATATATATATATAAAGAAAGAATATGTGACCTTGAAGAGGAATTCACGTGAGACTGGAGCCACTCCTCATGGCAGATATTCGGAGGGGTAATAATAATATTAATATAATTGAACCGACGACTGTGGTTGGAGAAATGATTAATGAAGAAGACAACGATTTAT
Source organism: Panax ginseng (assembly GCA_020205605.1). Taxonomy (NCBI): domain Eukaryota; kingdom Viridiplantae; phylum Streptophyta; class Magnoliopsida; order Apiales; family Araliaceae; genus Panax; species Panax ginseng. The sequence continues at coordinate 5,647,520 of CM035128.1, forward strand.
GAGAATAGCATATACGATTAACTAATATATATATATATATATATATATATATATATATATATATATATATATATATATATATATATATATATATATATATAAATAATACGTTGAATGAAGAAGAAGGATGATAACTAACTGCATTGTTATAAAAGAGGAGAGAGAAAAGAAGTCATGGGTATAACTAATCCCTAAATTAAGGAATTCTAAGAGCATTCATAGTAGTTTCCCTAATTAACTCTCTATCCCTAATTTTAGAGAATATATCAAAAAATCATTATCCAATAGTTTTCTTATCTTTATTTAACTCTCTATTTTAATCCCTATATGTGATTTTACTCCCTAGTATGAGGGAGTCAAAATATCGTTCTCTATATATACAAAATGACATTTCACACCCCCATTTAAGTGGATAACTCATTAATAATACATATCTTGACATTGTTTTACTACTTCATTTTCAAATTATAAAATTAATATTGATTTATTTTTAAAAAATTATTTTCAAACATATTCAAATTAAAATTTATATAAATTTATTTAATTTATGTCAATATAATTATAAATATTATAAAAGTACTATTAATTATAAAATTTAATATTTTCAAAATTTAAATGAATCATATTAAATTTAAATTTAAAAGTATTACAAATTAACTTTTTAAAAGTTAATATTGATCTTATGTATATTTGTAGATACAATCCATTTAATACTCACTCCATAAATTATTTAAAATTTAAAATAAAATAAAAATTATTTTACGGTGAGATACAATTGATAAATTATACTCTCTTTTATAAATTATAAGATTATTATTAATTTGATGTTTTGACTGTTGAAATTTTTAAATTTTAACTTTTAAATTTCAAATTTTATTATTTAAAGAATCAATATAAGGAACGTGTTGGGTACATAGTAAAAAATTTGGATCTCTATTTTGCAAAATGACCCAATAGACTGTAGAGTAGGGATAGAGATAAAGAAACTGTTGTGAATGCTTTAATTGAATACTAATTCTCTAAATTAAGGAATTCTATTTGTACTAATATTGTAAATAAATATGAAAGTGTATAAATTGTGTAAAGATTTTATGAGTGGACTATTGTTGTAATTATTTTTAAAAATATAATAGAATATGTAATTTACCCTTCAAAATTTACACAAACTTTACCATTTGTGAGATTCTAAATTTAGGCTTTGCTAAAAATTAATTATACTATCAACCCTTGTCCACCTTTTATAGTTATTACTACATCCAAATTGATTTTATTTGGTATTAATAGAAAAATACAGTGAAATACATTCCAAATTATAAAAATACACTAAATATGTACATTCGTTCCCCGTGACACGTCAGCAATTCGGCCATTTTTATGGTCGAAAATGAATTTAGGGTCAGAGTTGGAGGATGTTATTATAAGTTTTTTTTAGTATTTTCGAAAAGTCTTTAGTGCCCATTTCGGCCAACTCTCCATCATTTTTTTTTGGCTGAGTGACATGTATTTCTACTGTGCTCGTTTTTCTAATTATGAAGCATGGCTAAGCGACCCGACTCACATTGGGCCGAGTGCCCAAGTAGTTTGGCCAATAGTGAGGCAAAAAATATTGAATGACACTGTTGTGGGTGTAAAAAGGTAATACTTCGAATATTTAACCCTATCATTTTTCATCACTCATTAAATCCTGCTAAAACCAACAAAAATGGCTATTGCATGATGACCTATCTTATATCTAAGGTGTTTCTTTATTGCTTTTATTATTTTCTTGTTTTATTTTTTGTTTTTCATGATAGGGTTAGACTATGTTTGGTAGTGTTGGAATATAAAGAAGTATTAACAAACGAATAAAAAGTTACAAAGTTACTGTCTTAAAAAGTGATTTCGCTCTCACTGGTTATAAACCTTTTATACATATGAGCTCCACGGCGTTCACATTCGAGGATTCAACGGTGAAGAGCCCAAGCACATTTGCAATTCGATTTAGTTGCACCGCCAAAGTTACAAATTCTAAACTTTAGAATTGGAACTACTTGCATTGCCACAAACATATACATAATGAAGAAATTGTGGAAAAGGGTAACACAAATCTTATTTAGAAATCTTGGAACCTACATAATGTTTTTATTAAATTTCTGCAGGAAAAAAAAAAGGTAACAACTAAAAACTGAACATAGGAGAAAACGTAAAAGAGGGTAAAAATGACACTAGCCACTAGGGAATGGAAAATACTACTACTAGTTAGCACTAGCAGCTCACATAATTGTGCAGCCATTTGGATTCTCATCACTGAAGTAGTTACAGGGCAGATTACCGCAATATGGTGGTGGTGCAATCATCGGATCATAGCTTTGACAGTTATGTGGCGGCGGCGGCGGTGGCGGAGGCGGCGGCAACGACCGCGGCATTTGTCTGGGTGGCCCACCATTATAATGGTCATAATAATAGTCATCATAACCATCTTGGTAGTTCCTGAAGTTGATCCTGAACCTCCTGGACTGCTGTAATTCAATGTTTTGAATGCGACGAATTCGAGACAGTTGGTCCACCTGGGGTATGTAACCACAACCCATACATGGCCGTGCAAATCCCTCGCGTTGCACCGGTGGTGCCGGTGGTGGTGCAGTTTGGTTGTTGTCAGCCTACACAATTATCGAGAAGGATATATAAACCTTAAATATGTCAAAAGAACATTATTAGTACATATTTAGCTGCATAATATCTATAATATCAATGATAATTATTTTTTACTACGAATATTATTGTGTTAATGTATATTAAGAAAAATGGAGTGAAAAGTGTAATAAATCCTAGCATAATGGAATGGATCCTATTCCAAATTTAGGTTTTGATGCATAGTATTACTAATTAATCAATGTAAAAACAATCAGAAGGTAAAAAAGTAAATGATTTTCAAAAACATAACATCATCATTAAGTACTATCCATAATCACATACATAAGAAGTTAAAAAGAAAAATGGTACTCATATTTAGGGACAGAGGTTTGGGTAAATACCATTGAAGAAGACTAACAACCCACACTACCAAAAAGTGGGATTTCTTCTTATTGTTTATAGGGGAGCTTAGGAAAATCAAAGGGATTATTATTATATAGGTAGTTTGGAAGTGTTATGATTCTTTCTCAATGCATTTATTTACGAGTATAAATAATATACGAATAATCTGTAAAATTAGACTTTTACACCCCTTTCAATAATACCATGACACGTAGGAAATTTTAGAGAAAATTAAGGAATTTGAATTGAATTGATGGATTTTGTATTTATTATTTACCATGGTAATTAATTATATTAGATTCCAAATCCCTTAATTTTCTCTAATTTTACAGGTGCATATGCATAGGCATGCATGTAGACATTCCCAAGTCATATTTGGTTAAATGAATTATTATAATTAAGAGGGATATATTTTTAAAAAAATATAATTTATATGAATTTATTGCTCTAAAATTAAAAGGAAAAAAAGAAGAAGCTTCATCTCCGAATCTTTATTCTAGGAGATCAAGTCATTATCATAAGTTAAATTTTTATTTAATAATTGATTATATATTCACTAAATCTTTTTTAATTCCCTGGTAGTGAGTCATGCTGAGATGGCCTTCTTGATTGTACATAATCTTTTTGGTGAGGGAAATTAGGAAATTAATTAAGGTAGGATTAATTTGACATTAAAAAAAAGGTGGGATTAATTTTGAGCTGCATGATTGAACTGGATATAGCTTTTAATTTATATAATTATTAATAAAGTCCAACAAGAAGAAAAAGTCCATTCCCCAATTTAATACTCCATTAACTACATTATTGGTTTGGGTTGGATCCAAAGAATAAGGCCCCAAGTCCATGGCTAAAAATATGAAGTCCATTGAGTTACTATCTAAACGACGCCGCCTCTTCGTCTTACAAATCGCTCTCGTCACTGAATTGAATATGTTTACAGCTGAGAGTGAGACATTAGGGTTCCATTGAAGGAGAATCTCAAGGTCGAAGAGCTAATTCATATATATATATATATATATATATATATATATATATATGTATATGTATAGAAAGAGAAAGCGTTGAGATATTAGAGAGACGGATCCGGAGAGGAGATGAGTGCATACAATTATGTAGTCACGGCTCACAAGCCGACCAATGTGACGCATTCGTGCGTAGGCAATTTCACCAGTCCTCAGGAGCTCAATCTGATTACTGCGTAAGCTTTTCCGAGATTCGTCTCTTTATCACTGCATATACTTATTTTTCTTCTTTTTTCCCCCCGGTTATTCAGCTTATAACATATCTGCATGACCAAAATTTCTTAATATAACATACTAATTTTTCAGTTGATTTGACATCTGAAAAAGTTTCAGATTATAAAAGGTATAGACAGGAGATATGTTGATTTCTGTTTGAAGAAATATTTCTGAAAATTCCCCTAGTTTGCTAGTGTTGCAAAGCAGAATTAAAAATAGGGTGTAAAGTTAATTAAAAAAAACATGTTCAATTCCAATTTAGTGGAGATATATTGTGTAGTCAGTCTTTTGATAGGTTTCCTTTCACCCTAGTCCCTTTATACATTGAATGGATTGTGAAGTGATTAGTTTTTATATTCTCACCGTAATTCCACTATAAAGAATTTTGAAATAATTTTTGAAAAATGGAAACCAAACACGAATTCATGTTTTAAAAGTTAAATAATAACAACTGAGAATGAAAAGAGGATGAAACCAAGCTGACCCTCAATTGAATCAGTTGTTTTAACAAGGTACCTGTTCTAGCCTTATTAAAGCCTTTTTTTTTGTCAAAACTATTATTATGTGGGTTTGGGTGTTTTTTTTTTGTATCCTTGATGCCTATGTGTTATAATTGTTATGCTTGAACTCTCTTTGTATATACATATTAAAATTATTGACGTTGATATTCTTCAATTTACCTTCCAGTTATATTATAAAAAATATATATTTTTTATCTCCCTTTCTCCCTCACTATTCTTATCTTCGTCTTAATAGTTTTCATGTTTATAGCATTTTGATCACTGATGCTCTATTCAAAATGCAATCTTTTGGCAGGAAATGCACTCGTATTGAGATTCATTTACTTACTGCTCAAGGTTTACAGGTAGAGTTTCCCCCTTTTTCTGGTTCTAATAGTTTTTTCCTAAAGTACCAACGAGTTATATAATTTTCTTTTCTCAAGTAATTCTGTATCCTAGGGCCATTTCCTTCGTTATTTTATGTGCTTTTCCTTATATACTCACACTGTGCATGTATTGCATCTCCTTTTCCGGTTCCGTCTTTATGTACAGAAGTGGTTAGAATTCCCTGTAGACATATCTATGCAGTTGTAGAATTTCTGTAGACTTGGTTTACTTGTGAATCTCCCCTTCCGTTCGACAATAACTTCTTAGTCCTCTAACACCTAGTAAAGAAAGCTTGAAACCTTTCTAGAACAATTTTTCTCTGATGTAGAAGTATTAATTATTAAAAATAATCTGTTCCAACAATTGATAGTAGGTCTAGTATAAGTATAAGGAAGAGCTTTTGAGGATTATTACTTCACCCCCTCCTTTGATGTGCCCCCTTTTTACACAATTCATCTTTGTAATCTATAATTTGTGAATTGTGACACTAAATACCCTTGGTGATGGGCAAAGTAAAATTGTTACATTTTCCTCCAAAGTTAAAGGCTTGTGAATTGAGTAGAAAGGCACGAGGAAGAAAATATCAATTTTACATTTTCATTTGGTGGACAAATGCTTTGGTTCAATGAATATATAAAATCTATGTTTTTCCCCTCACGATTATCTCCTCGATGTTCTTTCTCTTTCTCTTTCTCTTTCTCTTTCTCTTGCATACACTGCATCCCGGAACTTTCTTGTCCACCAAAATATCTATTAACTCGGGATTTTTTTGATAAGTTCAATAAACTCTAAATCAAAATCTTGTTGTTTATTTACATGATTTGTGAATTGTTACAAAATATTTATTCAAATCACAAAATTCACAAACAAAAGTAAAATTATTTTCTAGAAAATATATCCTAAAACGTGATTTGGTAATTATAATTTATACATTATTTATCGGAACACCTCTATATGATTCTTCTTGGATAAACAAAGAAATAATTTGAATAGAAAGTAGTGAGAGAACATATGGGGGTAAGATGAGAGTTCCACCAAATACATTAAGGGAAAAAGTATAAAGTCCTCGATGAAAGACTTGCCCCCATTAATAATGAATAAATCCACTCCTCGAAAAGCCCTGATCACAGAAGCCCATGAAGCAGCATGGAAAAAGACTAAATATCTAGAAAATAAAATGCTTAAGCTGCTCACTGAAAACATGATATTTTTTTTGAATTTTCACTTAGTTGAATATTCCATTATTACGTGGCAGGTTTGACTTTCTTTTATTTGGTTTTTTCTTTGTTCGGCAACTACTCAACTGAGAATCCAGAGCTCTTTTGACATGATGTAGGTTATGCGTCTCGGTAGCATGTGCTATTTCCTGCTTTTTGTTGTTGTTTTGTTTTTACATGGCCGGCAACACTCCTCTGATGCCTTGAATACATTAGTACTCATTAAAGAAAATTAAAAAGATGAATAGTTTGTACACGTTTCATTTTCTTGTTGGAACTAAAGTTTAAAGCTATCTATTTGTAGCCTATGTTGGATGTGCCAATATATGGAAGAATTGCAACACTTGAACTTTTTCGCCCTCATGTGAGTGTACAACTAAATTTAATTTTTTTAATCAGAATTTTTTTAGCTACATCTTAGCATATGTTACTAAATTGAGTTGATGTCTTTTCTGTGCTTTAATGACAGGGAGAAACACAAGATCTCCTGTTCATTGCTACAGAAAGATATAAATTCAGTGTTCTTCAATGGGATCCAGAGGCAGCTGAGGTTATTACAAGGTCTAAGATTCTACTGAACTGCAGAAGCTGGATTTAGTTTGTTTTTCTTTGGGGTGACTAGTTCTAGTAGTAATGCTTAAACTCCTATTTGCGTTTCATAGATTCAATCTTGTATGGACCATTCCTGTTATGTTAAATATTCCTCAAATCTTAATAACTATTATATCATCAGCACCAAATATAGTTGAATGATCATCATGAAACATTTATCTTAGTTATATAGCAAGAGAAAGACATATAGGCTCGATCCCTTTATTATTTTGGGGATAGGTAATTTTGACCCCAACTAATCTAAGTCCCCTTTTACCGGAATGGAGGGTAGACTCTGTACAATATATCTTATCATTCTTTGACAGTAATTCTTCATTTTCCATATGTCAACCTGTTTTTAACTCATACATAACTGCTCAAGCACAAATTATTAAGAGACAAGACGTGCTTTAGACATAATTGGAAATTATTGAAGTTTAGGGTTTTTTTATTCAGTGGCTTCCATAGGTATCTCTATTTTTTTTATAATAAAAAGTTCAAATCCATAGTGGGGTTTTTCGCCGATAAAAAGTGGCTTTTATTAATATAAATCTTGCGATTATTATTATGATTTTTAGTAAGTATTACTATTACTATTTATGATGATGACAATTTTTATATATTTGTTGGATATCTATGAAAAGTTAATTCAAGACATGTTGGTCTATATATTAAGTTGACCAGGTATGATCATTTTTGTTTCTCGATTTTCTGTTCTGTCTAATAAAATTGAATCTTTTATACAAAAAAAATCAAATCAAGGATAGTGCTTAATATTTGTGTTTTTGTCATGGTGAACCAGAAAACGTAATCAATTTTTTACCTCAAAACCCAACTGAGATGGCATTTCTTAGAGCTCGTGGTTTTCAAAAATCCATATTACTTTAATAAGTAATTTCATTAAACTAAAACTATCATTAACCCTGATGTGTCAGTTTGATTATATTTATTCTTGTTTTAACTTTTTGGCTCATAATATAATATCATCTAACTAAGCTCTTCCTGATGTAGAGCTATGGGGGATGTCTCAGATCGTATAGGACGACCTACGGACAATGGTCAGGTATTAGTTACCAGATAAAATCTGGAATACATGTCAACCCTTTGTCTATTCTTGTTAACTGAATTTTTTAGCAAAGTTACAAATTACGTTCATCTCATGTCATATTCCTTTCTCTAATTTCTGCTTCAATGTAGATTGGCATCATTGATCCAGATTGCAGATTAATTGGACTACACCTCTACGACGGGTTGTTTAAGGTTCCGGCTCCAATATAATCTAATCTAACTATAATACTATTAGCTTTTTTTTTGTAGTTTCTGAAAATATTTAGTCACTAGTCCTGTGAATTTCTACTTCGACAGTAAAGTTCAAGGTTTTCATAGTATTCCCAAAATTCATTTGTTTAAATCAGGTTATTCCATTTGATAATAAAGGGCAGCTGAAGGAAGCATTTAACATAAGGTATATCTTCCACAATTCTTTTATATATATCTTTTGGTAAGTGCAAAAATATATATATATATATATATATATATATATATATATATATATATGTTTTCACTATACTATAGATTTTGTTGATGAAATTAACTTACATGGCTGCTTTTGGCACTTTAAGATGACTTAGTTGTTCTTTTTATTGGCTATTATATTTTTTTTCACTGTATGTATTTGTTTGATTCTCTTGAGAATTCCCATCAACAGTTTGGATGAACTCTTTTGAGATAAGATATGATTTCAGGGGTGACTTGTTTTACACACTTTAATTTCTCAATCCCGTTATCTCATTATTCGGAATTTATTGTATTGGGAATTAACCTTGGATTCATATTGGACTTTTCTCTTTTTTTATTAGCGCAATAATATTATGAGTCAGATTAGCTATAATCCTCGTCAATAACTATTTTTAAATTGGTTGAATAATTAAAATTTTAAATTAAGCATCTCCATGGAGACACAAGTATGATTATTTTGATCCATATAATTGGTGTTGGACTGTTGGGATTTAATATTCAATTCTTTTAATGTTTTATGCTTGGAAAGTCTCTCGAGTTTGAATCATATTTTCATACTAAATTTTAAATATTCGGGCTTTATCTGTTATTGCTGAACTTTATATCTTTATGATGACATTTTTCAGGCTTGAGGAGCTTCAAGTTTTGGATATCAAATTTCTTTTTGGTTGCCTGAAGCCTACTATTGTTGTTCTTTACCAGGTGCTTAATATTTCTCTGGCATACTTGTGTTGTTCAGAGAGTTGTGCATGAATTTGGATATTGACTTTTTTTACATTCGCTTTTTAATGGGGTAGTATTTTCTTTATAGCGTCTTACCTGACTAAAGTCGACTGATTCAATGCCTACTCTTAAAAGTCCTTTGGAAAATTGCCATATTGTAGGCTGCAGTTTCCTACTTGTTAAAAGCTTTGGTTATTATTATTTTCTTTTGTTCTACGTTGAATAACAATGAATATTATGGTTTTATGGTACTGCTTTTAATTTTTCATCCAGTAACGACATAGTTTTTTGTTGTGGAAGTTCCTAGCTTGTGTTTTTCCCTGTCTTGTTACAGGATAACAAGGATGCTCGGCATGTCAAAACATATGAGGTTGCTTTGAAAGACAAAGATTTTATTGAGGGTCCATGGTCTCAAAACAACCTTGATAATGGGGCTGATCTGCTAATACCCGTCCCACCACCTCTTTGTGGTGTCCTGATTATTGGAGAAGAAACTATTGTGTATTGTAGTGCCTCTGCATTTAAGGCAATCCCAATTAGACCAGTAGGTCCCTTCTACTGATATTTTCTTCAATACTCCATAGTATTTACCTTTTTTTACCTTTCTATTTGGGTGTTTTTGTTTCAATAGTTAAAATTTTAACTTCCATGTTAATGGAAGATTATTCATCACAACCCACGTCATGTCTTTACTAGGCCATTACAAGATCCTACGGAAGGGTTGATGCTGATGGTTCTAGGTATTTGCTTGGCGATCATAACGGACTTCTTCACCTACTTGTCATTACACATGAGAAAGAAAAGTGAGTGAACAATTTTATATCTCACATCTATTATTGTATTACTTCGGCTATTATTTATGTGTTTAAGTGGGATATGCTTACTTTTGCACTTTGTGCAATGATGTTTTCTGCTCTTCTAAAGGACTTTTGTTGGTGCTGTTTTGTAGAGTTACTGGACTGAAAATTGAACTATTGGGGGAAACTTCTATTGCCTCAACGATATCATATCTTGACAATGCCTTTGTGTATGTTGGTTCAAGCTATGGAGATTCACAGGTAGGTCAAGATGAGCATAACATGTTGAAATTTCCTGATAAATGATTTGACTAACAGGTGCACCTATGCACCAATTTGAAGGATTCTATAGTTTAGGAATATTTGTGGCATACTTATAGAAAAAGGAAAAAAAAAGCTTACATTATTTTGGTGGAATACATGTGCGACATGAATTTGATTGCTTATATTCTTATTGTCGCATAGGGGAATGTTACTTGTTAAAAACAAAATATATGTATATTTTTCTTGCATATTGGAACATGGAATATAAGATATCCTAGGAATGTGAGACATGTAATAAATAGTTATTGCTTGATAAATAAATTTAGGTTGAAGGAATTTCATTTTTAATAATGTTAACATAAGTGAAACATGATGATTAGAACTCAAAACTCATCAAACCACCTATAGTATAGCGGACATTTGAAAAAAGACTGGAACCCTCCTTGCGAAATCATGTTGAGTCTAGTGTATAATGGGAAGCACATTTGTTAAATTGTCACATTTTGGCAGCTTCCATAGTTTGGAATTTGGACTCTTCATTTATCTTCTCTTTTCTTGGCATCCTTCAGTTCATATTCCTTGGTGTGAATGTGTATTATGTAGTTATATGCTTATTGTCTTGTTTTGAATGTATGTTCATATATGTGAAAAGGTAACTCAGTCTGGTCATTGTAACACAGCTCATAAAGCTAAATCTCCAGCCTGATGCAAAAGGTTCCTATGTAGAAGTTCTAGAAAGGTACGTCAATTTGGGGCCAATTGTGGACTTCTGTGTGGTGGACTTAGAGAGGCAAGGGCAAGGTCAGGTTGTAACTTGCTCTGGAGCCTACAAAGATGGCTCTCTTCGCATAGTTCGTAATGGAATCGGGATCAATGAACAGGTTTGCCTTCTTATAGCAAGATTTGTTTCTTTAATAGAATTTTCCCTACACCATATATTTATTCCATGAGAACTTATGTCAAATGTAAATGCACCTTTAGGCTTCAGTAGAACTTCAAGGCATTAAAGGGATGTGGTCACTACGATCAGCTACTGATGATCCGTTTGACACCTTCTTGGTTGTTAGCTTCATTAGTGAGACACGAATTTTGGCAATGAATCTTGAGGATGAATTGGAAGAAACTGAGATAGAGGGCTTTTTCTCTCAAGTTCAGACTTTGTTTTGCCATGATGCTGTTTATGATCAAATTGTACAGGTATATTGTGCTACATAGGATTCTGGGCTTAGTATTTGTGTTATAGATCTGTTTTCTACTGCATAAATTGAATGAGGGTTCCCCCTTGTAACTTTTCCCAGTATTAGGCAATTTGCTGGTTGAAATTTAGCTTTGTTTAGACAATTTCTTGTTGCAAGTGAAATTGCTGTTCAACCACTAGTGGATGTAAATCCTCATTGGATCCTGCTTTTGACGATGTTGTAGAAGAGTTGATGCAGCAAATAAGATAGAGCTACAATGTATGCTTTCTCAAGTGTGCTTGGATGGAGAAGAGTAGCTCTTCTTTTTCTTCCTTCTTTATTTCTATTAATAAGTTGCTGACAAGCTTACTTTTCTTGGATTGTATCTTCTTTTCGTACTGTTTTTCTTCTCCCCCAGTCCAGAACTGAATAATTTTGCTATTTTGAACATGTATTGGTAATTGCTTGCAAGCCAAGAACTGCATTTTAATGCGTGGTTGCTAATGAATGACGATGACAGGTTACTTCAAGCTCTGTAAGACTGGTCAGTTCGACTTCTAGAGAGCTGCGAAATGAGTGGAAAGCTCCACCAGGCTATTCAGTCAATGTTGCTACTGCCAATTCCACTCAGGTTCATCTCCAGCCTCCTCCTTTGGATGTTTCACTTTGGGTGACTATATGAGATCACTGGTGTTACCTATCATGTCTAGCATAGGTTTATCCAAAATATGTCAAATCCTGATAAGATGAGTTTCAACTGAAAGTCTATTCGTATCTGATGATTGAAAAAATTCAACTGAATACTCGTATCTGTTGATTGAAAAAATTCCTTTCATACAAATCTATCTGTATAAAACAATGCATTTTTCACCTATATTCTTTATTTTATTTTTTAATAAAAAGTACAATATGTTTCACTTGAGACATGAAAAAACTCTTAATCTCTTTTTTTTGAATTAGAATTACATGACCTTCTTTTCCCTGTTATATTTTAGTGCTGCCTTGAGATAATCCTGGACGAAGCTAAGCATAAAATAGTTTCAGAATATTTGATTGGTAGGTAGGTTTAAATGTGCTGGATCAATTAAAGGGGATGGGTTTTTCCTATAGTGCTGTTCTGTTTGCTACTCTTAGCTTACTGTTTCTTCATGTTGTTTTGTTTGGTACTCTTATGTTACTGTTTAGTCCTGGTAATGCTTTATTCTTTTTTTCCTCTTTTCCTCACCCGTGTTGTCTTCAAGTATTGACTGCATGCAGTGTAATTCTCTTTTTTTATATTGCAGGTTTTATTGGCTGCTGGTGGTGGCCATTTAGTTTACCTGGAAATAGGTGATGGGATATTGAATGAAATAAAACATGCACAACTGGAGTATGATGTCTCATGCCTGGACATAAATCCTATTGGCGAAAATCTCATCTACAGTAACCTAGCCGCAGTTGGAATGTGGACTGATATAAGTGTTAGAATATTTTCACTTCCTGGCCTCAATCTCATTACCAAGGAGCATTTGGGAGGAGAGATAATACCACGGTCTGTTCTTCTCTGTGCTTTTGAAGGGGTAAGCTTTGACCTTAAGATTTTCTAAGCTTTTGATTTTGATTTACTATTATTTTTCTTAATTGTGCTCTTAGTTGTGCTGGATATAAAGCAAGCTACTATGGTAGTTTCAGAATGCTATATGAAAAGTGGCACATGTAAGGGACCGGTCACCTTTGAGCATTCCTATATAAGCAACCATATTGAAGATAAACCATGACATGTTTGTTGTGCAACATGTCTGGGTTATTTCTTATGGCACATGTGCTTCAACGTATTTAGTGGGTGGAGCCCTCAGAACTTTCACCTGTGCCACTTCTAACTTATATCTTTTGAAGTATATTTATGGCACTTCCCTATTTCTTTATGCCTCTGAGAAGTTTTTGTTATTTCTTCTGTACCAGATATCTTACTTGTTATGTGCCCTCGGAGATGGACATCTCTTAAACTTTTTATTGAACATGAACACGGGTGAATTAACAGATAGGAAAAAGGTCTCTCTCGGGACCCAACCCATAACTCTTCGTACTTTCTCATCAAAGAATACAACACATGTTTTTGCTGCCTCAGACAGACCAACTGTTATTTACAGCAGTAACAAGAAACTGCTCTACAGCAATGTGAACTTGAAAGAAGTCAGTGATATGTGCCCTTTCAACTCTGCTGCTTTTCCTGACAGGTACTCCCTTCGCTGTTTTTATATGTTTTTCAGGACTGTCAATTGATGTTCTAGTATTTGGTAGTATTCTATCGAGTTCAATAGAAGGTGATCACCACCCACTTCATCTTGTGTTATTGATACTCGGACACAGTAAACTGGAAATTTCTCTTGCAGTTTGATTGGAAAAATAACTGAATTGAAGAGGCACCATAAAAAAAATATACCACATTGTTCAGTCTTCACTAACTATATGTACAAGCTTAATAACCCGTGCTTTGCACGGGTAAGCTTAAAAATGACTTCTCAGATTAATTTTATATATAATATTTTTGAACGTCATTTTAGTTGATCTCGAGTAAACTCATCGGTCCAAATTTAGTAACTTGATAGTTCAAAAGTTTACTTTATTTTTATTTTTACTCAATTCTTAGTGGCAAATGATACATTGTATCTTTAATAATAATGTGTACTAAATTTTTGTGAAATAACAATTTTTGAGCTTTTGAGTTGACTTTTGGAAATTACCAAAATTTATGACCTAGAAGACATGGAAATAAAAAATAACAAAAAAAACCTTTTGAGCTAATGAGTCACCAAAGTTGTACTAATAAGTTGACTAAGGACCAACCAAAATGACTCGGTATTTGTCTTTTTATATATTGTTATAGATTTGTAATGGGCGCACACAATGTGCACCACCCATGTAGTGTGATGTATTTAACACTGAATTTTTTTCTCTAATTATGACTAGTAATATCTTCTCTAAAGATGTTATAATAGAGCTTCCTAACCCAGAAAAAAACTCTCCTGTCCAGAAAACAGAGTAGTAGGAAAAAAGAAGAGAGTACTGGAATATTCTGCATTCTCAAAAGCTCTTTCTCTTTCCCTCAAAATGCTCCAGAAAAGAGGGAAAGGGTCTTTTTCCATTTTCGTAAACACCATTTTTTGATACCTTATCCTCTTATTTAATTTAAGTACCAATACTGTTTCAACTATTCCACTGACCCTCATAATCCTACAAATAACAAAGTGAGTAAACGACGTATGCCATAAACTTCGGGCCATTGTAAAAGACATTATCAGTACTCTCTTTACTGCACTGCAGATGATTCGGAGGCAGTCAAGAGGAGCTTATGCTGGGAACTAGATGAGTTCCTAACAGTGAGAGAAGAAAGAGACTGATTAAGAGTTTAGGGGGAGAGAGAAAGGGTAGAAATAGGATAGAATGGGGGTGAGGAAGAGATCAGGGAGAAGAATTTCAAGACACTCAGATATTTCATATAATCATTCATAAAGCTTAAAATGAAAATAACTCACTAACTCACTGCTTACATATTTAATCCTAAAGTTACTTGCAAGAAAATAAAGCTCAACCTACACCTACTTTACTTATCGTACACCACCTGCACATGGGCATGTGAGGTTGTTACTTGGAGAATATTCTAGATATTAATGACTAGGGTTATGCTTGACAATTCCCTCCTCCTTTAATATACATGCCCTCATGGATTTAGGTTAAAATCAGAAAATTTTTGTTGAAGTGTTCCTTCGTCTTCCCAAGTTGCTTCATCCACACTGTAGTTCTTCCATTGGATAAGGTATTGGTAAACTTCTTTGTTGTTCCTATGTCCTTTGCTCCAGGATTCTTAGAGGACTAAGGTTGTGTTTGATAAATTTGGGAATTAATTATAAATTAGATCATCTGAATGGTTGAGGTCTGAATCTAAAAACTTGTTTGATAACTAAAAAGTAAGTTGTCTTTTAATGACACTATTTTACCATTTTAAAGGGTAAAATTTTATTTAATAATTGTAAATATTCAATTTAATAAAAATGAGTGCATAATATTGTTGAATATATTTATATATAAAAAAAATTCATTTAGAGGTATCTCTTAATTATTAAGATTTTATTTTCTGTCTAACCGATTAAGAGGCATTCAGAGGTAACAAAAAACAAACAAACAACATCATGCCTCTTATTCCTCTTAGCGAATAAGAGACAGGCTATTAAGAGGCAATCAGATGTAAACAAACAACACCTAAGAGGCTGTTTGTTTACATTTGAATGAGTCTGAATCTGACCGATTAAGTCATTCAGACTGTTTGTTTCATAATTTTTAAACTCTGCATGTGTCTGAATATGTTTGAACGATTTGAATTATTATGAAGTAGTGATAAATGATATTTTTACCTACTTACTCTTATAGACAATTAAAAATTACGTTTAATCCCTCTTTTTTTACTATTGTAAACAAATTTTGTTGTTTACAAATTCTTTTTTTATTTTTTTCTTTTAACAAATTGGTCAATAATCAATTTAATGAATATCGTTGTAGTCTTTTGTTTTGATTTTATGGACTAATAGAATGTTATTAAAAAATTTAGTGTCCTAAAATTATATTACTAATATTATACTCCATCAAAGATTGTTCAAAAGTTTATATTTAATTTTTTTTAATAACATTTTTTATTTATACTTGCACAATTAATTTGTTCATAATAGTGTAGAAGGTTAAAATAGGGAAATACATGTATTCAAGTGTTTTAGACAGTTCTCAAACACGTCATTTCATTCTATATTCAGAGCTTCTACTTCATTCAGGTCATTCAAATCCCTCTTAAACATTCAGAACTTTTCATTCAGTTTTATCAAACAACACATAAGTGTATAGCTGCCATCCTTAGTTATAATAGGGAGGTGAGGACTGATTTCTGCCTCTCCTTTATATTTCTTGAGCTTAGATGCATGAAAGGTGGGGTGTATTCTGAAAGTGTTTAGAAGGTCTAGTTTGTAGGCTACCTTGCCCACCTTCTCTAGTATTGTGAAATGTTTTTGGAGAGAGCTTAACATTCTTTCTAAGAGATATTAAACTTTGCTTGTAGGGTTGAAGTTTTAGATAGACCTTTTCTCCAACATTAAATTCCCTCTGTTATCTTGTTATTGGCTTGAGATCTCATCTTCTGTTGTGCCTTCTCTAGGTTAATCTTGATAACTTTGTAGTTGTTCCTCCTTGTCTTTTAGCAATTCTTCTACTGATGCTAAGTTGGTACTGCCTGTGGTGGTATCAAGAGTTGGTTAGGCTTAACACCATACACCACATGGTAAGGAGAAGCGTTAAGAGCTGTATGGAAAGTAGTATTGGACCACCATTCGGCGAAGGTTAACCATGTGCTCCGCTGTTTTGGTGCATTTCCACACATATATCTTAAGTACTGCTCTAGGCATTGGTTGACTCTCTCAGTAGTCAGTACTCCCTTCACTTTGGGGGTGGTAGGCTGTACTTAAATGTAACTGGTACCAATTAGTACCAATTAATTTAAAAAGTGTCTGCCATAATTCACTTAGAAAAATTAGAAAAATTGGATCCCTATCACTAAATATAGAGGTAGGCAGTCCATGTAACTTGAATATGTGCTTGAAAAAGAGTTGTGCTATGGGCTTTAGATGTGATAGGTTGCACCAGTGGTATAAAGTGTGAATATCTACTCATTCGGTCAGTGATAACCCAAATGCACTCAAATCCTCTAGAGTTTGGCAACCCTGTGACGAAGTCCATAGAGATGTCCTTCCAAATGGTGCTTGGTGTAGTTAGGGGCTGAAGCTGGCCTGGCCTGGTGGGTGAGTGTGTTCATGTTTAACCGATTGACAAGTAGGGCATTAAGTTACCCATTTACATTTAATGATATCCTTCCTTAGGCCTTTCCAATGAAAATACTGCTCAATCCTCTTAATGGTGACCCTATCCCCTGAGTGCCCTCAATTCCTTTTTCATGCGATCCTTCATAAACTTGTTTCCTTAAATCTCCATGAGATGCAATCAACTTGCCTCTGAACTTGAGCAATCCATTTCTAAATTCAAACTCATTAGGACCCATTGGTGTCATGAGTTCTGTAATGACATGTGATACTCCTTGATCCTCCTCATAACTATCAACAAGTTGTGTCATCCAAGAGGGTTGAGCTATGGTGAGGTGCTTCTGTACTAGGACATGATAAAATTTTAGTGTTGTGAGTTTATCACTTTGTTCCCCTCTTGTGAATTCTAAGGTTAGGTTACTATAGTCAAATAGCTCAGGCCCTAAACTTTTTAACCAGATTAGGTGGTGTTTAATTCGCTAAGAGGTTGAGCTTGGTTTGGTAAAAAAAATCCTCCCTCTTGGTGCCTAAGTGAGAAAATCTAGTCCAAACTATTTAGAGTTGCCTCTTAACAAAAATTTACATCTATGTACAAAAATAAGCTCAATAATATCATGATACTCCCTCAATTCCAAATTCTAAGATTGTTATTAATTTTTGAAAAGTCATTTTGAGATATTTTTAAAATTAAAATTTAGATGATTAAAAATTATTAAACAATAAATTTTACAATTAGTATTACTTTTTTCAAAATTTTCCAATATTCATTATTACGTTATGTTTGAAAATTCATGTCAATTATGAGTTTGAAAATATTTTAAATTGACTTTAAGAAGTCAATAATGATTTTATATTTAAAATGGAGGAAGTATAATTCTTCTTTTGAATTATTAAGTTATGTTATTGTTTTTTTTAACTTGATACGTTTTTTTTATCTAATGTAATAGTCATCATATTATATATGGGTAAAGGTCCAAAAATGCCCTTGATGTTTTCTCCGAAGTCCCACTCCATCCTGAACTTTTTTTTCTTCTAAAAGTACACTTACGTTACAAATTTAAAGTCAAATGTGCTCCTCCCGTTAACACATGCCACCTTGATAAACGGAGCTGACACCTCATCTAATTTTGCTGATGAGACAGAGCGAAAAAGAGAAATTTAGCTCCTAATTAAAACAAAGTAAACAATTATACTAACATTACTATAAATTAATTGTTTTTAGTATAATTAATATTAAAAAATTAAAATACAAAATATTAAATAAAGAAATTAATTAAGGCTTAAATATAGAACATTTTCTAATAAAACAATTATATCATTTAATCAAACCAAATAGAAAAACTCTAAAATTCAAAATTTTAAAAAAACATAATAGATTTACATTATTTAATAAATAAAAAAAATGTTTTCATAGGTCAACACTCTCAAGTTTGAATGTCAACTTCAAATTGGGTTAACCATCTTCCCCCAGAGATCCTCACTGAAATACTCTCTTTCCTCCCAGCCAAATCTCTCGACCGTTGCAAGTGCATATCCAAGCCATGGCGCTCTCTAATTTCCGATCCTAAATTCATCCAAACTCACCTCATCAAAGAAATCAACCTCCACAAAAAACTCCTCATTTTGGGTAATCCTCACATATCTCCAGTCAATCATCACCATTGGAAAATGCAATCGCCGAGGTTGCATCATCACAAGTGAGGTGAAAACCAAAAAAATTGCAGGAGAAAAAAAGACCAACATTAGAGCACATGTAAATTGGGGATCGGGAAAAAAAATTTGGACTATATCACCGATTGCTCTGTGTATCCATTAAATGTCTCTTTCCCAATTCTTAAGTTTTTTGAGTTGATATATACATGCACACTAATAATAATAATAATAATACTAAAATTGATTGATTGCAAACATCTCAGATCAGATGAACTGTTGCTCCTATGTTTTCCATATCTCAACATCACACGCAAACGAATGCTCTATTTTATTTTATTTTAAACATTTTCCCTGAAATCTTACATTTCCATTCACTCGATTCCTGAGAAAAAAGTTTCCTCATGCCGACCAAGATCCCAAGTTTCTGATTCTTGATTTATCCCTTTTTTTAAAAAATTGTGTAGAAATCTGATTTCTGTTGCAGTTTTTGTAATCTCAATTTTCTCGAAAATTGGATTTGAATGGAAAGTGGAGGTCGGTTACGGCAAGACAGAAACAGATGATTTGTATCGGCCATCTACTTCAACATATCATTAGATCAAGAAGTTTTAGAGAATGGGTTTAGAGAGAGAAAATGGATATGAGAATGAGTTTAGAGAGAACAAAAACTTTTGAGAGATAAAATGGATTTGGGTTTAGGGAGATAAAGCTTTAGAGAGAGAAAATGGATCTAAGAAGAATGCCTTGTCACCAAAATTTGCCCAGCTTCGTCAGCTCTATCTGTCTAGTAAATGTTGTTGAATTCTTCAGTTGCAGGGATGTCCCTTTTTTACTTGTTATCTTTTCTGGCCTTATCATTGATTAAGAGCTCTGATGACTTCTTTTGGTTGCCAAACAGCCTAGCGATTGCAAAAGAAGGTGAGCTAACAATTGGCACGATTGATGATATTCAGAAACTTCATATTCGTTCCATCCCACTTGGGGAACATGCACGCCGTATATGCCATCAGGAGCATTCCCGGACATTTGCTTTATGCTGTGTAAAGTATAACCAATCAAGTACAGAAGACTCAGAGATGCACATTATTCGTTTGCTAGATGACCAAACTTTTGAATTCATATCGAGTTACTCACTTGACCAATTTGAGTACGGTTGCTCCATACTTAGTTGTTCATTCACTGATGATAGTAATGTGTACTATTGTGTTGGTACTGCATATGTTATGCCAGAGGAGAACGAACCAAGCAAGGTAATAAATATCCTGTATGTGTTTTAGACTAATACATAATGCACCTCCCGTAGTGAGCATATACACACAGTCGAGCCCAAAATATATTTCATTTAGACTTTCTTTTGTTACATCCCTTAAGGTAACGGGACTCTTTGTTATATAGTAGTATAAAATACTTAGATCATTGCTCTGTCTCTGTGCTCATCATACCCATTAAATTTCAAGTTGGCTACATATTAGTTAGTAGTCATTGCACCCGTATGCAAACAGTGCACATTGGAGAAGCATAGCATTCATAATTGGTTTTGGCACCTAATTGACTTATTGTAGGTATTATTTTATCTTTAAACTTTTAGTAACGTCTATTTTATGAAGAAGAGAAGAATTGGGCTGTAGGCCAGTAGCATCTGAACCAATAGAACTAATGATCAGTATTAAGTGGATCCAGTTGTAGGAACAATTTTGGGCTCCTGTCTACAAGATATGCATGACTTGCTAAATTTTGGAAGGGTAATTTGTGTTATCTTCCCATTTTGTTGTCTACGTGTTCTCTCTCATGAAAATGAAGTAATACTTTGTTTAGCAAGCTGCGTCCTTACATGAATTTGGTATTTTTTTTTCTTGTTTTGGGTCCCCTTAATGTTAATTATCTACCTCTCCATCTGATTATGTCATTGATGAACAAATTGTAGGGCCGAATACTGGTATTTGTAGTTGAAGATGGAAAATTGCAGTTAATTGCTGAGAAAGAAACTAAGGGAGCTGTTTACTCACTAAATGCCTTTAATGGGAAATTGCTTGCTGCTATCAATCAAAAAATTCAGTTGTACAAGTGGATGCTTCGTGATGATGGTACCCGTGAGTTACAATCCGAATGTGGACATCACGGACATATACTTGCCCTTTATGTACAAACTCGTGGAGATTTTGTTGTTGTTGGTGACTTGATGAAGTCTATATCTCTGTTAATTTATAAGGTATGTAACTTTCCTGTCAATATACTAATCTCCGACCTCTCGGATTAGTGTTATCTTTCCTTTTTATATCCGTAATTTTGGTTTTTTGTGTGAAGCCTTTTCTGGTTTGCATTTCCAATACTTACCCAAGTGTTCGTTCAAGTGAATATGTTTAGTGATATTCCATATTTCTGCTTATAATTGGATTTGGCATTTCCTTTCAGCATGAAGAGGGTGCTATTGAGGAGCGAGCTCGCGACTACAATGCAAATTGGATGACAGCTGTTGAGATTCTTGATGATGACATTTACCTTGGCGCTGAGAATAATTTCAACCTCTTCACAGTCCGTAAGAATAGTGAAGGTGCCACTGATGAGGAGCGGGGTCGTCTTGAGGTGGTTGGTGAATACCACCTCGGTGAATTTGTTAACCGGTTCAGGCACGGTTCTCTTGTCATGCGAATGCCAGATTCTGATGTGGGCCAGATTCCAACTTTCATTTTTGGCACGGTTAATGGTGTCATTGGGGTGGTTGCCTCACTCCCTCAAGATCAGTACGGTTTCCTGGAAAAGCTACAGGCAAACTTGAGGAGGGTGATAAAAGGCGTAGGCGGGTTGAGTCATGAGCAATGGAGATCTTATTACAGCGAGAAGAAAACTGTAGATGCTAAGAATTTCTTGGATGGGGATCTAATCGAGTCGTTCCTTGATCTTAGTCGGAGTAAAATGGAAGAGATTTCCAAGGCCATGACTGTTCCAGTGGAGGAGCTTATGAAGAGAGTCGAGGAGTTAACAAGGTTGCATTGATTTTGCTGCCTTTTTTTTGTGTGATCTCCTCATTTCTTCTCCTATCTGTAACTTTTTTCTTTGGAATAGGAAACATATTTATTCTGTTTGCTTTGTACGAGTATTATGCTCTTGGTTATTTATTATTACATGCTCGTAAATCCATTCAAAAGAAAAAATCAAAATTGTTTGTGAATTCATTTATATTTTGAAAATAACTAATTATAATTAGTAATAGTATTTTTAATTACTTTAGGGCATGTATTTTTGCAATCCTATTAATAAAAACTAAAATGGATTATAACTTATTTAACTTCCTTTTAGTCTAAACAATAATATTGTGCTTTAAAACTTGAAAAAGTTTAGAATAATATTGTGCTTCTTATGCTCCATAAACTTTTCAAAGTCAACAATTTTGACTTTGCTTTATATCAGGCGACTACAAAGTAGCTTTTCACAAATATCATGTCACTGCTTATCGCATCTGAAGGGAGTGCATGTGTGTATGATAATATAGTACGTTTTAGAGTGTTGCATAATAATTAAGATAATAATTAAAAAATATTAAATATAGTATTAATTGTATATAATAATTTTAAATTTTATCTTATCATAATTATTTCATACTCTCTCTCGCATATTTTCTCTTAAAAAAACTCATTAGTTTTATTTATTTATTGGTCTCTCTCTCCATCTCCATAAAACAACTTATTCACTTCTTTATTTTATTAAATAATTAGGTAGAGTAATGAGGGATAATTTTAAAAAAATTGTGATCAATTCTTCTAAATTTTAATAAACGTCAAATAATTAAAAATAAATGAGAAACTGTAAAACGTATTATAGTAAGGGATCAGAGAGGGTATATATATAATCTCTCCATAATAATAGATATTTTTAATGGGTTATCTAAAGAAAGCATATTTACATTTCGAAACTATAAAATAATATGATATTTTTAAGCATTATTATTTTTTATTATTATTATCATGGTCGCACTATTAATTTTCATCATTTTCGTAATCACACTATTAAGTTCTTTACTAAAATTAAAAATATATTTAAAAATATAAAATTATTCTTAAAAATTATAATTTTGAAAAGGATGATTTGCCATCTTTCACCGTGCAATCAATAGATAACATATGGTATATTTGACATATGAACCATGTACACAACTATATTATTATTTGATGACAAGATCATTTACATGGACCTATTTCATTGTCAAGTTTTCAGTGTAAACCATATATTTTTTTTCCCTTTTTTTTTTGGGTTAAAAGGGAGGTGAGGACTATCCCACAAACGACGTTTTTTTACGTAGTTAAATATAATCACTTTCATGTTATGTATAAAATGATATTTTTATTATTTTTTAAAAATATTATTATTATAAAGGGACAAAATGACAATTGCAGATGGTAGGAGTGATGGAGATAATAACAGAGGAAGAGACATAATCATTTAATATCTATTGTTAGGTTTCGCAGTTGAATACTATGGATGACAATTTATTTATTTATTTTAAGTTTTTCAAATTTTGTAGTTTAATTATGCGGACGATAGATAGATTTATACTAAGAGAAATATTTTTATCATCCTCATCGCATTTACGATGATTAAATGGGACAAATATATATATAGAGGAATATGGAGGTACACAGCCGTGCAACTTTTAAAATTACACGGTCTATGATCGTAGTACGATCGTAGAATAGTCCCCAGATGGTAGAGTGAATTCACTCTACGATCGTAGAGTAGTCCACGATCGTAGAGTGAATTCACAAATCGTGGAGTGACTACTCTACGATCGTAGAGTGAAATCATTCTACGATCGTAGACCGTGTAACTTTAAAAATTACACGGTTGTGTACCTCTATTTTTACCATATATATAAATATATATACGATCCAGATCTTAAACTCACTCTTATCCAACTCACCCGAACTCACCCTCCCTTTAGCGACGGACCCGACGACGGTTCGGTCATACAATCGTCGTCTATACTTTTAGCGACGGACAACAAATAGCGTCGTTAAAAATATAGACGACGGTTGTATGATCAAATCGTCGCCGAATCCGTTGCTAAAAAGGATTAAGTTCAAATGAATTGGATAAAGGGTGCTGGGCCTATATGGCTATATGCCACTATTTCTAATGCTGGGCCACTATTTTAGCATATATTCTTATACAAGTATACAGTATAGTATTCTTTTTTTTAGACAATGTTGTTTATTAGAAAATTCTTTACCATATTTTATTACTATAAAATATTACTAGTGGAGCGCATTACTTTTTCAATTATGTGGTGCCACTGAAAATAAAAACTTTGATTTCTAAAAAATAGGACGACTTTCAAATTTCCCAAATATCGTATCAATATTAATTCATTTTATTTATCCCAAAAGGAGTAAAAAAATTGAAAACTATCAAATTCAAATATGTCAGCAGCTAGTAGTACTCTATGCATTAGGGAGAAGTTTTATTATAAAAGCTTAAATTAATATAAGTTTATGTTATTTTGAGGAAGAAGAGAGAGGAAATAAAAATGAAATTGTTAAAACGGATAAAGGGAGGATTAAATTCTCCTAGATGAATATAAAAATTAGACATGAGTATATTTGAATTTCACCTATTTATATTTTTATCCCGGTAAAATATAAATAAATAAAATTCAAATACATTCATGTTCAATTTTTATGCCTACATAAATTTTTTGAGACCGATAATTACTAGTACTCTCTCCGTTCCTAAAAGATTGTCGTTTTAGAAAAAAAAAATTATTCCAAAAAGTTTGTCGTTTACAACAATGAGCAGGTTTTACCTAATCATGCCAGGTGAAATCTTTTAACAAAATACTTTCTTGAAATATATTTCATCGAGTAATATTTTCGTCGAGATAAATAAATTATGTACTTTCCTATATTACCCCTAACTTCTCTCATTATCCCAAGAATTTTTGTCCATTGTATTAATAGTTTTTCAACTTCCCCATAAAAGGATAATTATAGAATTTCAAATAAATTTTACTTAGTAAATAATAATTTATTAGTAGTATAATATATATTGGGACTTTAACACTCTGTTTCTGAGTTTTGAACGGAAAAGAAAAGAATAGAAAATTTAAATTAGAAAATAAAATAAAAGAATAGAAAACTTGAAGTTTTCTTTGTGTTGTTTTCTCGAGTTTTAATAGAAAAGAATAGAAAATTTAAAAATTGAGGACATGAGTTGTAATTTAAAATTTTATATTAAAATTGAGGATAATATGAGAATTATAAAAATATTACTTATTTTATTTTAATTTATTTTCCATCCAAATCGCTAAATTTTAGTTCACCAATCATTCTTCACACTCCGATTACAATATATTAAAAAATATAGTTAGCTAAAATCAAATTCTTGATATAGTCTTTTGGATCCATCGTAATTTTTTCTTAAACTTTATTTAGTCTAATACAGAGGCTGACTTTGAGTTCTAGACTATATTTAGTCTATAATTGATGAAACTCCTACCTTAATTTATACCCATTTCAAGTTATAAAAGTCCTAGTAAACTTTTTCACGATAATAGTAAGAAGAATGAATGAAATGACAAAATTACCCATAATAATATCATTAATTATTTTCCAATGTAGGTGAGAGAGTAACTTTCTAGCTTTTCAATTTAAAATATTTTTATCACATAAGTAATTATACTTTATTAAATATGGAGAAGAATTAAAATAAGAAAAATATTATATATTTAATTTACTAGATTGGAAAACTTTAAGGAGAAAAGTGACCAAATTTTCTATCAATTTTTTTTCTTTTTTGTTTATTAAAAAACTCAGAAATATAAGAATTAGAAAGAAAACTTAAATTTTTCGTCTATTTTTTTTTTTTCTGTCCATTTTAAAACTCAGAAAGAGTCCAAGAGATCCGTAAGCGGTGACGCTGTAATTAGATATTGCCCTATTAATGATAATAATAAATAAATAATTATATACTACATAATTTCTTTCTATGATAGATCGCCGGTCAATGTCATTCGATATTCGACACAAAAAAAAAGCACTGTAAAAGGTCAAAGAATCCCCAAGTAATCATCTCTACTTTTCTCTCTCAAAAATAGTCGTCATTTTCTCACACCCACACGGCCACTCTCTCTCTATCTGCACGCTATTTCCCCCAGAAATTGGGTAAGGATTTTCCTGAATCTGTTAGCAAATTCTGTCCTTGTTTTATTTTTACATTTAGATTTATGCTGCCGTTTTTTTGGCTATATTCGACTAAAATTTAACATTTTTGCCTTTGTCAAAATG
Source organism: Panax ginseng (assembly GCA_020205605.1). Classification (NCBI taxonomy): domain Eukaryota; kingdom Viridiplantae; phylum Streptophyta; class Magnoliopsida; order Apiales; family Araliaceae; genus Panax; species Panax ginseng. The sequence continues at coordinate 5,673,715 of CM035128.1, forward strand.
GATCCGAAGACCTGATGCACTCACCACTCAGGCATTATGAGTAGTTTTTTTACGATTGAGCCATGATGTTTTCGTTTTTGGGTGTTATAATTTGTTTTTTTTTTATTTAGTGATTATGAATTGCTGTTATTTGAGTTTGGTTTTGATTTTTCTATATGGGTAGTGAGAATTTGTGTGGAAAATTGATTCTTTATCATTGACTTGAGATAATTGACGTGAGTTTTCCACTGGGTTGTGGAAAAAATTGATTCTTTACCATTGACATTACATAATTTTGAGGTGATTTTTCAACTGGGTCACTTGGACTCTCACTACAAAGATTTTTGAGAATTTACTTTGCTATATTTTCCTCTGCCTTTTGTAAAATCAGTCTCTACAGTTGACGATATATTCATTTGTCTTCTAATATGTAGGTGTTCTAATAAGAGTGTTTTTTTCTCTGTCAGAGGCCAAATAAAATTGTTGGAAGAGGATTTTGGTTCCATATATATAAGTTATTATAATAAAATCGAGCATTATATGACTTATCATGTCTTGTGTGCTTGAAATTAAGTACTTCATAGGATTGATATTTACTCCTTGGTTGCCTGGAAAATGCTTCGTAAAACAAATAAAATTGTTGCTAATAGTGTTATAAAGTAGGTGATATTTCTTTGATGTCTTTATAGATGCTATGAGCTTAAAGAAGTTAATATGTTTTTGCAGGAATCTTACTCACTCTTAAATAGAGCAAATATTGAATCATTTTAGTAGTAGTGAACTACAGGCCTACAAATAAAATTAACTTCAGTGAGTATTGTGCTTGTTGCAGATAGTAGTGGTCTTGAAGTAACTAAAGATGGCTTTTGAGCCCTTGGTTTGGTATTGTCAGCCTGTGGCAAATGGGGTGTGGGCAAAAGCAGTGCAAAATGCATTTGGAGCATATACTCCTTGTGCAGACTCTCTGGTGGTCTTTATTTCTTATTTGGTTCTTTTGGGTCTGTCCTCATATCGAATATGGAAGACCAAGAAAGATATGAAAGTTCAGAGGTTCCGTTTGCGGTCAAATTACTACAACTATATATTGGCATTTTTGGCAGCTTACTGTACTGCTGAACCTCTGTTTCGACTGGTCATGGGCATATCTGCCGTAAATCTAGATGGACAGACTGGTTTTGCTCCATTTGAGGTGGGGTTTATCTTCCTCTGATTATGTTAATGAACGGTTATCTCTTTCTTATGCCTTCTAACTATCACAATTTGCAATAAAAATGATATAACTAGTATGTGACTTGATACTGCATGCCAACTTTATGTCATTTGTATATATAAAAAATAAATCACTGCATGCTTCCATATTCCGAAAGTTCAGTGTATGCTGTATGCAAATATGCAAGCATGTTACTACCATTGTGCTGGCTTTAGATGACTTTTGATTCGTTGTCTTCATCATCACGAATTAGGCAGATAATAAAATGTTTTTCTTTTTTCTAGAACATACATGTACCAAGATACTCTAGATTTAAAAGAATTCCCGAGAATAAAAATGTTTCATCGATTCTTTTTGAATATATTTGTAATTTTTTTTACTTTAAACGAAAGAAACTTCTTAGCCAAAATTAATGTAAGAAAAGAACTTGTCAATATTGCTATATGCGAATCATTCAACATTTTTTCCTCCTAGAAGATTGTGATACATTGTATATATCTTTCTGGGAATAGAGGATTTTGTTTGCTTGGACACTGTCCTTGGTCTAGGCTTCTGCAAAGTTAATTATAGTTTCCATCGCAAACTTCTGCTTCTTCTTGCTTTCCTTGTCAACAAGTTCTCCATTGTTCTTGTAATGTTCGCTGATATCCAATTTTGGAATGGGTAATGTTAGACATAGTTTGGGATAGAAGGTGTAGTTGAGTTGAGTTGATGCTAGGGACACCAATTTTTTTAATTAATTAATTTACTATAATTTTGGGCTACCAAGTGAGAATTATAATAGATTTTTATGAAATAAACAATTACGAGTTATGTGGTCAACGCAATTTAATAGTGCCACATCATTTGGGACACTAAATTTCCAAAATGGGGCCCCTATCACTTTTCTTTTGGAATTAGATGGATTCTAGACCAGCAATTTCTTTTGGAATTAGATGGATTTTAGACCGGCAATGCCTTTGTTCCAACTCTTTGGTTAGGAAAATAGTGCAACAAGGACCGAGAGTCCGAGAAAGTCCTAGTTTAAGGCTTAAAGCATACTGTATTATCAAGGTACAAACTTGAAATACTGTAGACACAAAACAGTTGGGAAGTTTCAGCACTGAGACAAGCAGCACTAGGAGAGTTGCATTCTTGTAAAATTTTAGCATAGGTTTGTTTAATCTAAAGTGCCCATAGTAGACGCGGTTCACATATTGTTGATGAGAATGTGTTCTTACACTCATGTTACGTCAAATCATTTCTCATTTTAGAAGGTGTTTGTATGGGGAACAAAACACGTCTTCAATGGTCGCAGCTCGCCTTTTCACTTTTTGCAGGACATATTTTTTTTTTTTTTTAATTTTTTTTTTTTTTATGTTTTATTGTGGTTCCTCTGCCATGGGTGCTTTTGGGGGATTTTGATTTCAGATCTTGACAGGGATTTAGAGTCGGTCCTTTTTTAGGGACTTTTATTTTTTCAGTTCTATTCAACTTCTCCCATTTTACGATGCTGGCATGATCTTTTGCCTTGTTTGTTGAATGGATTAACTAGCATTGTAAAATAATGCAACATCCAGTTGTATAATCATTCATTGTATTTGTATATTTTGCAGATGGTCTCCCTAATCATTAAGGCTCTTACATGGTGTTCTATGCTGGTCATGATTGTTGTAGAAACAAAGGTTTATGTCCGTGAATTTCGCTGGTTTGTCAGGTTTGGAGTCATTTATGCTTTGGTGGGAGACACTGTGATGCTCAATCTCGTTCTTTCAGTGAGTGATTTTTACGACCGGTTAGTTTTTCCCCCCCTACCTTTTATAGTTCTTGAAATCAAATGTGTTCTCTCTATTTATTTCTGAAAATTTCTATTAACAGTACTTCTTCCCTGACCCATGTACAGATCTCATGTTCATGAGTTTCACCCCTATTGAGTTTTTGTAACACGCTTAAGCTTATAACAATACTTCTTCCCTGATCCATGTACAGATCTCATGTACATGGGTTTCACCTCCATTGAGTTTTTGTAACACACTTTAGCTTACAAGTAAAAGGAAAATACTAAACGCGCCTATATGTGCATCCACTGTTATTGATATTATTATTATTACTATTATAAAAATTTGCAGCAGCAGCTGATGATAGAATTGTTATTATATATATATATATATATATATATATATATATATATATAATTGTTTTTTTCATCCTTGCAGATCTGTGCTATATCTGTACATCAGTGAGGTTTTCATCCAGGTTAGATTCCTTTTGTTATTTATTTAATCTACATGAATATCTAAAACCACAACTACTTTTTGTTTTGTCATGGGTCGGTATGAGTTGCACCCTGAATTTTACCCAACCGTGTCAACTCAAAATTAAGTCTATCCTGTTGTCTAAACTCGGCCCGTCTATATCAACAGTCTCTTATGCATTAACTGTTTGACACACTGTTATACTTCTAATACATGGTATAAGGAAGTAAACGATGTTTATGCCTTTTAATATCCATTCAACCATATTATATATATTTACATAATTTAATACTTATGACAGCGAACAGTTTGTTGTGGCTTAAGGATTAGAATCATGATCTTAACATTGCATTTCTTTCCAGTACTAATCGATTTAAACTTTGCTTTTGCTCTGTTTTAGGTTTTGTTTGGAGTCCTGTTGTTTGTATATGTTCCCAATTTGGATCCTTACACGGGTTACTCCCCTGTGCGAACCGAGTCTGTGGACACCAGTGAATATGAAGAACTTCCTGGCGGAGAATATATCTGTCCAGAGAGGCATGTCAACATATTCTCTAGTACGTGCTAATTGATTTAGTGAATGCTCTATTAAAACCGAAAAATTCAAATAACATGAGAGCTATGAATTGATAGCATGGCCATGACAATCATCACATGTTTTTCTATTGTTAGTTGATTAGACCTTTTCTTTTTTTGACGTAAAGAGTAAAAGTCTGTTCTGCAAAATCATTATTGTTAGATTTTACTATATCTTAAAACCTTGTTAGTTCTCTGTTGCACTTCATTACACCAATTTAATATGGTTATGGAACAAAGGTGTTCCAGTTGTATATTTCCATTATTTCTATATGTTAGAGACCATATGTACTTGGGTTTTGAAACTTGAAACCATTAACTGGTAAAACATAATATGCACTTCTAAAACACTTGTATATTGGGATCATTCTCTATTAGCTTAAGCGTAAAGTGATTGGTAAGTTGGCATGCTATAGTAGTACTAAATTCACAAGGCCTGGGTTTAAATCTGCAATACCTCCACCGTGTTGATAGTTTAGTCGCACTCTGTTGGTCTGTGAACCATAATGTAAATTGTTGCATGTGGGAAATGTTGAAACATGATATTCCCCCTGTTCCACAAAAAGAGTCCTGTGCATAAAATATTACAAATATTTAGATATACTTTTGTAATTTTGCTCAACGTCTACCCCTATAAATAATAAGTTGTTAGTTTAGCAGTGTAGTATGATAATGAAATTATGATGAGAAAATTTGAAAACATAATGTATTTTTATACTACTATCACTAAGAAGTGGACTCTTTTTGTGAAATATATATTTTTTTTTGGCAAAATAGACATTTTTTGTGGAACGGAGGGATTATATTAAAATGGGCCCATTGGAATGACCTTGGTCCACCCAAATCTAGAATTAGGCTCAAGTGCTCTACCACTCTTAAGAACCACATACCCACCACAAAGTCATGACAAGTTATTGATACACAAAGTAATAGAGTTGAGGCCTTATATACAACAGTCTAAACTCTAACCCACATATTAAAAATGTGGGACTCGGGTATTACACCAATTCTCTAAAAGCTTATAGTTACATACATTTGCTATATTAGCAAACACAACTAAATATATTGTTTATTTTTTAGACTCCTTAACCTCAACTAATTTATTTAGTTCATCGATGTTGCTACAGATATTATATTTAGCTGGATGAACCCCCTTATGCAATTAGGCTACAAAAGACCTCTGACAGAAAAGGATATATGGAAGCTAGATACATGGGATCAGACTGAAACACTGAATGACAAGTGAGCTTTGTTTCCTGGTGCAGATATTTCTATGTTAGTTCATCAAAATGGAAATGTTTTGTTGATAAGATTTTGACCCTTTAGGTTCCAAAAATGTTGGGCTGAGGAGTCTCGCAGGCCTAGACCATGGCTTTTGAGAGCATTAAATAGAAGTCTCGGGGGAAGGTATGAATAGTCATATGTTTCCGGAAATTTTATTGTTTATACTCTGAGAAGTCTTTATAATAACTTCCAGAGCATATATTCTTATTATGTGCTTTGAAGTTCCTACCCATCAAAAAAATTAAATTAAAATAAAATCTTGCTGATTTCCTTCATCCTTTTGGATCTTGTAGATTCTGGTGGGGAGGCTTCTGGAAGGTAGTTACTTGTTGAGTTTTTCTTTACATTAGTTCTGCTGTTTAAATCAGTTCTTTAGTTTTTGAGTTCTTGTTTCTTGATTCAACCTGCACTTGTAATTTAATATCCATCTTCCTAGTAACCTGTGTAAGTGAAATTTTAACTTTAAGGAATATTATGATCGAGAATTTTTTGTGTCCTTTTTTCCGTCAATATATGATATATTTTTGCGAAATAAGGATTTAAAATAAAACTGATATTTGTCTGCTTCAACTCATGCTACTGTTTTTGTTATCAATCCCTTAAACATTTTTCTTTTTCATTGTCCAATTTGTAGATCGGTAATGATCTTTCCCAGTTCGTGGGGCCGATGATATTGAACAAACTCTTAGAGGTCAGTTTCATTTCTTTGATGTATCACGGGATATTTGATCTATTTTATTCGTCATTTTCTTACGTATCTCAGATTCTAAAAGGAAACTTTTCTTGTGCGGTCATTGGGACAATAAAGGATATTTTTTTCTTTAAAACGATAATTTTGTCAAAAAAATCCAATTATTTTTTGATATTTGTATTATCATTTATCATCTTCATGAATGGAATCGTTATGGTACTTGTCCTTGGAGTAATATTAGTTATTTTATACGTAACAAAATTATGCTTGTTATGCTATATTGTTGGTAGTGCTGCAATGAGCAGACTTGCTTTCCAATCTTGCTTTACTTCGTACATCCTTATATGGATTGATGAATATATGCATTCCATTTGAAAATTGGGAGTTCCAAAACCAGATTTACCTGAAACAACTCAAAAAGTATCATTATCTTGCTATTTTTCTAAAAGATAACATGCCAGCTTTTAGAAGTAGTGCAAAAAGTTTCAACTATATATTTTAATAAAGTTACCATAGCACACCACATTTTAGGTTACATAGTGTACAGTGTTTCTGTTTTCGTTATGCAAATCTAGACAATTTGCGTTTTAGGGTTTGCTGGCCAAAACAGAATAATCATAGACGCAGCTGGTATATTTTCTTTTTCTATGTATTTAGCTTGGTTGTGATACTCCAATAATTTTGAGAAATTCAATTGAGTTCTATGTTTATGTGTTGTGATGAATGAAAGTTGCTGGAAGCTTGTATACTGCTCTAAATAGGGGAAGCCCATGTGAAATATATCCTATTCAGGAGCCCATTGATATTTCTATTCTCTGTTCATTTCTATCTCACTTCTGTTTTCTTATGGAGTATGGTTGCAGTCTATGCAACGAGGGGATCCGGCTTGGATTGGTTACATCTATGCCTTCTCAATTTTTGTTGGAGTGGTATAAAAAAAACCCTTCCTTCCCTTTCTAGATTTTCTGTAAATGACAAGAAATATATTCAGTGGAAATCTGCTTTATATTTTGGATTGTATGCTTTCTTTGATTTGTTTCTTTGTAGAACTATTTGAATAATTATAATGACATGCATTTCTATTGATTCCAATTGGAATGGATCTACATTACCTTCTTAAAACTCTGAAAGAACTTCAGAGTTATCAACCGTTCAAACCTCATAATCTTATCTAGTTGTACTTTTTCACTTTCATATTAAACAGCTTCATTCATTGTTGATTTTGAAGCCATTATAATTTTACAGTACAGTTAAAAGAGTATGTTAGGTTTCATAATTCCTGATGCATGCGATTACTGGAATTTTTTATGTTAACAAGGCCAGGAAATCTTGAAGTGCTTACTGGGTGCATGAATAATTTGATCTTAGTGGGAGATTTTGTGAAACATGTGGTACTTAGCTGATATGATGATAGGGCTGACTCATTGTTATTTTTAAGTATATTTGCTGACACTTAATTGTTTTGATTAATAATCAAATAACTTTTGTTCTCCCCATCTATGAGGATCATAGTGCAATTTTTTTAACACAGCTGCATTAGTGCTGTGTTTTGATACTGTCAGGATGATGGAATAGCTTGATCTTCAAGCCATGGTTTAAGGGATCATAATATTTGTGTATGTTATAGGTTATAACCTCAAAATAATCATTTACAATTTGAAAAAACTATCATATTGTTTTGTAGTTGTAGGTGCTTTATCTGTTGCTATTTTAGTTGTTGATTTTCTTTTCTTGGGAAGTTTAATATACTCTTGATTTTCTACTTCTATTTGTCAGTATTTATTACCAATACTTTTCCATCAATACATTTTTCATTTTGTATTTGTTTTATGAGGTTCACACTTTTTGCATTGATAGCTGCTATTGTAATAAAGTTTAGTTTGTTGCTTTAATAGACATATCTTGTTCCCAATGAACTTTTTTTAAACATAGTTGAAACCTTTGAAATAATATTATTGGTTAAATTTATAGGTGTTTGGCGTGTTGGTTGAAGCTCAATATTTTCAGAATGTCATGCGTGTTGGCTATCGCGTTCGAGCAACTCTGGTAATTTTGTCATTTGCTTTTTCTTAAATTATTTGGTCCCTGTATTGGTTTTTTCCTTTAGAATTGGTGGAATACAATGTGTGTTTATGTGCATTTACCGTCTTCTGTTCAAAGGAGAATGCTAACATAACTTTGACATTGTAGGTCATATGATCCTTAGCTATATTATGACCTAGCTTACAGAAATTTCTCTGTGATCCTTAGCTATATTATGAAGGCAGTAAAAAATTTTAGTTTTGGAGAGAAGAGAAAGGATCCCATGGTTTGAACATGGTTACCACGAAGGCTGATCAACTGGGTATGAGTAACGAAATCGGACATGTGTGATTGCACGTATATAATGGCGTTACACCGTTAAAGCCATAGACCAGGTGATGCAATTGGACCTTAGGATACACACCATTTAATTATAATGTTTTATGCATGACGAGAACATTATTTTTCACAATGAAACTCAGTTTCAGCCGGAGGGAGTGTTTTTATTTAGACCTAGTGAACTCTTGATAGTAGTCCTTGAAACATGAATGCATTTACTCGGTCTCCTCTCTCTCTCTCAATAATTTTTAGTTTAGGTATGCTCATTTTGTTGGGTGGATTTTTTTCTTTTCATATGTTTTACTTTGGTGATTTTTTATTGGCTTAATGCTTATGTTATTTGAAGCTTTTAATAGTACACCATAGTTTAACTTTCTGTAATGAATACTGCATTTATAATCATTTAACCTTCAAGAGAGCGTTTATAAACCAGCCTTTGACAGGCCTACTAAAACTATCTCACTTTCTATTGTAGATTGCAGCAGTATTCCGCAAGTCCTTGAGGTTAACACACGAAAGTCGCAGGAAGTTTGCATCTGGAAAAATTACGAACTTGATGACAACCGATTCTGAATCACTCCAGGCATGTTTCCGCATTACCATCTCTGCATGTATATGCAATATTCTTAGTAGAGGTCGCAAACTCGCAATTAATTTAAAAACTGAAAGAAGAGAGGTGCAAAATGGGTGGGGCAGGAAATTTTTTGTAACACCAAACCAAAGTAATCGATTATTTTTGTTAACGGTAAGCGACGCTGTTCAAAGTCTGATATAATTTACGGAGACTTTACTACCTATCAGTTGGAGGAGACATTAAAACTGAAATTACAGACCCACAAACTTGATGTATATGTTCCTTGGACTATAATTTGCTTATTTAGAGGCCATGGTGGACATACAAATTCAATTTTGGTATACAGCATACACGTCGTGCATCTTAATTGCAACTTATTACAACACGGTGCATCATTGAAAATCTGAGCCAAGTTCAAAGCCTTCTTACTATGTAAGGCTAGATGGTCATCCACATAATTAGCTCATTTAAGAAAATTGTAATTTATTGTGGCACAAAATGAACCTCTATCATCGGATTGAACTAAAGAACATAATGGAAGTTCATTGCCTTGGAAACCAAATTGAACTTGACAACTGCTGATGCTTCTGCTGCAGGAAAGATTCACAATCTAAACAAGTACAAAATCTAATCTTTGTGGACCTTCTCGGACAGCATGCCAGAAACTGCCTACCTTGTCTAATCTCATAGGAACTACAATGAGAATTATTTAACAAGAAAAGAAGGATATAATCAGAATATGTTCTACTCCTTACACCTGTTCACCCCCGCTTGGCTACTTTATAATTATTATTTACTTAAAAAAAGGCCTCTTGAAGCCCACATTAGCAAAACCTCCACTCCAGTTTTTACGTGTTCTCTTCCTTAGTTGATCATGGAGGAGAGACAATTCATTGTTATTTGTAGAAGTTTTTAGTTTCTATAGCATCTGCAGAAGCTTCCATAAACTTGACCCACAAATATAAAGTTGTATCAATTGTTATTTTTGCAATTTTAGTTTTATAGTTTACATTACGTATCAGTAAGATTATTTTATTTGCTTCGAAGTATGTAGTTCTAATGGTATATTCTTCAAATTTCTAAAAACCTTATTTTATTGGTATATTACTTTAGGAGATGCAAAATCTTTTTACTAAGTAGTGTTAGGATTTTAAATGTCATTTTACTCTTCACCTTTTTTTCCCTTCTTCTCTGTTTTATTTATTTATTTATAGGGAAGAAGAAGAGGTGTATACTCAAGTTCTTTTACTGATTTACAGTTATTTGAATCTTCTCTTTCAACAGCAAATTTGTCAATCACTTCACACTTTGTGGTCTGCTCCTTTCCGAATCATCATAGCACTGGTTCTTCTCTACCAGCAGCTGGGTGTTGCTTCACTTCTTGGTGCGCTACTGCTAGTCCTTATGTTTCCCATACAGGTAAGAGTATTTAATTCACTTGTCTTTTTGATGTACCTTAGAAATCATAGCAAGTGTCATATTGAGTAACTTATGTTTTAATGTTTGATTACCATTCCTCATCCTGTATGATTATGTTTTCTCGGTGGAGATTGTTTGGGTTCATTTGACAGTCAACTTTACTGTTTTACCTTTCTCTTTTTCTTTTTCTAAGTCCATCCTCTTCATTACAATCTCTTATCATTTTTTGGAGGTTAATGTGTCATTCAATAAGAGATCAAATTAAGCTAGAGACTACAGATATCAGAGATACCTATAAATTGATATCTTGAATCAGTAGGCCAAGACAAAAATACCTTCATAATACCTTCAAGACAATATGAGTATGAAGTGTGTATTGATCATTGATACCTTCGTGGTGCACATGTTGATAGGATCATTATTATTAATATTATTATTATTTTACCGTACTCCATGCTAACAGTTGAGTGCTAATAATCTTAAACATTACCCTGTGGAACAGACGTACGTTATAAGCAAAATGCAGAAATTGACTAAGGAAGGACTACAACGCACTGATAAAAGAATTGGCCTCATGAACGAAATTTTAGCTGCCATGGATATTGTAAAGTATGGTTCATTTGGAGATTGTTTTCTACGAATTCTTGCTGTATTCAGTAATTGAAAGGATCACTAATGTTTGGGTTGAAACATTTTCAGATGTTATGCATGGGAAAGTAGTTTCCAATCAAAAGTTCAAAGTGTTCGTAGTGAGGAGCTGGCATGGTTTCGAAAAGCGCAACTACTTGGGGCGGTATGTTGTAAAAATGCTATTCAGAACTTTCCTGTTATTAAAAATAAAAAAAATCAAAATCAGCTTTACTTGCGAGTATAACAGGTATGGTATTTCTTAAGGATACTATAATGTTAATGGATAGATGTATTCTCCTTTTGTTTTATGTTCCAGTTTTGTATTGGCTGTTATGCACTACCACTAATACATTATTCATATCCTAATATTTTCCCCTTCAGAATCAAACACAGTGAATTTGACGTGAGCAGTGTTATAAGATACCGTTTTCTTGTGTCTGAAATTGCATTATACAGCTGAGTGAAATGCTGCATTGTTGTTAAAGCTAATTCACTAGCAATAGACAGGATAGTGCACATAAATTGATTGAACAATTAAGTTAAGGCAGTACTGAAAGGTTCCTAGTATTTCCATGTGTCACTTATCATTTACTGAAAAGAATGTATTTGTGATTTTTTGATTTTATGAGCTTGATTGCCTATATTATATATGCATATACAAACAACTGATCAACAACTCACTCATATAAATGTTTAATTTCATTATTTTTTTCACGTTCAATTTCATAATTTTTTTCCTTTCAACTTCTTGTAATATTTTTTCTATTTAATCTTCCCCCCATGTATTTCTTCTTTTTGTTTGATTATAACTTTCAATATTTTTCTTTTTGTTTTGCAGTGTAACAGTTTTATTTTAAACAGTATACCAGTTGTGGTGATTGTGGTTTCATTTGGACTTTTCTCTTTACTTGGAGGGGATCTAACACCTGCAAAGGCATTTACATCACTTTCTTTGTTCGCGGTCCTACGCTTTCCACTCTTCATGCTTCCAAATATAATAACGCAGGTTTGGTCATGTGTACCTCTGTTTAATTTTATGGCTATAATATTAAGTCTCATATGCTGCTGAGTTGCCTTATATGGCATTATTATTTCTAGAGGGCATGCTCAAATTGTTGGCTATTTGGTATCTACACATTTCTACATGTCATCGGGTGGTTCAGTGTACTACTCAGTTACACTAGCGAGTGGATTCAATTTTGGTGATTCCAATCTATCTGTTGCCTATCACAGTTATTATAATTACTGATAATAACTAATATTATTGTTAATTCAATTTGGAAAAGCCAGTTGTCAACCAAATTGTCGTTCAGCAAATTCTCTTTACTTTGACATGGATTCAGCTACAATAGGTTATTTTTTGTTAAAACCCATTTAATCTTTGTTCTTGAAACTTTTAAATTAATTAGCATGATGGCCATTTCAATGGTAGGATTTTCCCAAACAGGTATATTGGGCAAGGTTTACAGGAGTAGCAGCTTATTCAACCAAATGTATCTTATTTGTTTTGTATCATGTAATATATGTATGTAAATATGTTATGTGTTTTAGAAGTTCGATTCATTTATTCCCCTCCTCTATTTCGTTTACTCTGTTAATAGAGATTTAGGTCTATTTATCAAAAATAAAATAAATTAAAAAAATATATTGAGGTCAACATAATCACTTGTGATGCTATTTTGAGTTCAGTCCATTCTGATCTGCCTATTGGGAAAATAATGGAGTTACTTCTTCCTGTAAAATTTCAGCTCAATAAGCCTTAGTCATTCAAAATAAGTCATTCAAACCGTTTGTTTAGCAATTTTTAAACTCTGAATGCGTCTGATTCATCCAAAATTTTGTGGCTGAATGATATTTTTACTTACATTCTCTCATAGACAATTAAAATTTACATTCAATATCCATCTTGTTTACTATTGTAAACAAATTTGTTATGTACAAATTGTTTTTGATTTTTGTTTAACAAAAAATTAGATAACCAATTTAATGAATGTTGTTGTAGTTTTTGTTTTGATTTTATGTACTATAGAATGTTATTTATATTTTTAGTGTTTTAAAATTATATTTTTTAATAGTATACTTCATCAAAGATTGTTCAAAAGTTTATATTTAATATTTCTTAGATAACATTGTTTATCTATAATTATATAATAAATTTGTTCATAACAACCCAAAAGATTAAAATAGGATAATACACGTATTCATATGTTTTTCAGAAAAACAATTATCAAACACATCATTTCATTCCGTATTCATTTTCTACTCCATTCAGCTCATTCAATTTTTCTTATACATTTAGAATCTTTCATTTAGTTTTATCAAACAACCCCTTAGTACCAAACTAGGTGATCTACTACATGAATTACTAGCTTTTTTTTATAAAGTGATGGTATTATGTTGACTAATTTCGAAGGTGCTCTCCTGAAAAGAATAAATACAAGTCAGAAACATTTGTTCTTTTGAGCTTTTAATGTTATCCTTTGGCAGGTTGTAAATGCAAATGTATCCTTGAAGCGACTGGAGGAACTTCTTTTAGCGGAGGAAAAAATTCTTCTGCCTAACCCACCTCTTGAACAAGGACTTCCTGCCATCTCAATCAAGAATGGGTTCTTTTCCTGGGAGTCAAAGGTTGATTCTTTGATCTCTTGCTTTTAATTACTTGAAGCCTTCATTTTCTAAGTCACCCACTCTTACAGATATTGCCCTTTTCAGCATTTGGGGTGATTTTATAATTGATCGAGAATATTTAATTATTTGTTTACTTTGTAAAACTTCCCAATATTTGTTATCATATTTACGAAAAGTTTTCATCAAACTAAATAGACAGCTCTCATTGCAAAAAATAAAGTTAAATACTACTTTCATCAATACTACTTCAACCAATGGCAGTTGCTTTCCAATGTTACCTAAATTGTGGTTCGATACATTATGTGGAACAAAATTGGGAACATGAAAAATCACTTTTTATGATATCAGAGTAATAGGGGTAGGTTTCTTAGAATTTAGTTAGTACAAAATACGTTTATCTGAAACGTGGTACGTTGGGAATAGTTTTCTTAAAAAATATAGTTGAAACTAGTTGAGATATAGTTAAAACTGGTTGAGTTGTTTCTATGTAGTGTCACAACAAGCTCATTCTCAATGATTACACCATGTTATCTTTTACATAACACTAACAAGATGCTCATTTTGGCTACATTACTTGGCATTCCTTAGAATCTCCTTTAGCCCAATTCATTTATATTTGATAATGAAGCGTGAAATGCAAAGAAAAATGAAAAGGAGTATGAGGCAGAAAAAAAATTAAAAAAAGGTATCATTATCTCCTATTTGTTGTATATGTATGTATAATTAAAAAAGACTATATGAAGTTACAATTAGAATAAACTCCATGTTTTTAACATAGAATTATGAGAACAGAGAAACAAACAGTTGCACTTTTTTTTATCACCTTTTTGCATCTTCTTTATCTGTGCTTTAGAATATTACTTCAAAACAAGACTTGGAAACTTTAGAGTGCATAACATCAACTTTGAAGATTGGTTGATCACCATTTTCTGCACTGTTTTAGTTTTATCTATATATTTATATACACTATTTATGTGGCTAGATGTCTCATTAGAAAATATCATGTAATTAATAAAATTGGATTCTTACAAAATGCAAATTTCTTCAAATAGGCATATTCATATTTCTTTCTTTCTATCTCCAGTCAGAGAAACCGACGCTGTCAAATGTCAATTTGGATATACCGAATGGTAGCCTAGTAGCAATTGTTGGTGGTACTGGAGAAGGTAAAACATCACTTATATCTGCGATGCTTGGAGAGCTTCCTGCTGTTGGAGATACAAATGTTATTATGAGAGGAACAATTGCATATGTTCCGCAAGTTTCGTGGATCTTCAACGCAACAGTGAGTAAAAGCATGCTTCATGTTGTATTATCTCTTGGTCTAAAATTCTCCAGTTCGATAATTGGGGTTTTTCAAATAAATCACAATCTTTTGTGGTGCTACCATGCTAATGTAAGCGATTGAGTATGTGAAAAGTAAACTTATCATGGTTCAGGTGGAAAATTCATTTGTAATATTGAATAGTGTTCAAGTCAAAGGCAATCCAGATAATATCTTTTTGGTGGTTTATCTTCTTATTACATTGCTACATAGTGATATGCATTATTTATTTTTTCAGCTACGTCAGAACATATTGTTTGGATCTGTCTTTGAGCCTTCAAGGTATTCAAAGGCAATAGATGTGACTGCATTGCAGCATGACCTTGACTTGCTTCCTGTGAGTGCTTATGCAATACAACCTCATAATTCTAGTTCTTATGGATGTATAATAATCTTATATTTTTAGTCAACCTTAAACTAATTATCTTAGCTTTGTTAAATGCTTGTTTACTAGGACGGTGATCTTACTGAGATTGGTGAACGAGGGGTTAATATTAGTGGAGGGCAAAAGCAAAGAGTATCCATGGCTAGGGCTATATATTCCAATTCAGATGTTTATATCTTTGATGACCCTTTAAGTGCTCTGGATGCTCATGTGGCTCGACAAGTAATTACTAAACTTCTAGTAATAATAGTATGTAGTTAATAATTCTTATATAACCAACTTCATCTGTTTCCCGCTATATGCTTTGCAAATAAAGAAATATTTCTCCACTTAAATAGCTAATATATTAGGCTAAAATCCATTGTGTTTTATCTCCACCACATATCGGCTACATTACATGCTTGTACAGTGTATTCCCTCACAATATTTAGCTATGCAAATTGACGATTTTGTTCATATCTTAATTTGTATGGTTCTGCATCTCCAGGTTTTTGAAAAATGTATCAAGGAAGAATTGAGAGGGAAAACCAGAGTTTTAGTCACGAACCAGCTACATTTTCTTTCACAAGTGGACAGAATTATTCTAGTGCATGAAGGTATGGTCAAAGAGGAGGGAACTTTTGAAGACCTGTCAAACAATGGCATGTTGTTCCAAAAGTTGATGGAAAATGCGGGGAAAATGGAGGAATATGTCGAAGAAAGTGAAGATGGTGAAAACATTGATAGTAAAACTTCGAACGTTGTTGCTAATGGTGTGACAAATGAGGCTCCAAAAGATGCAAGCCAAACAAAGAAAAGTAAAGAAGGGAAATCTATACTTATTAAGCAAGAAGAAAGGGAAACAGGAATTGTCAGTTGGAATGTTTTGACAAGGTAAGAAGTAACTAGTTCTTCTGCTAAAAAATTTAACCAACTTTCTCAGTCTGCTACTTCAATTTAGAATTTAGCCCGTACATGCCCAACATGACAGCCACTTGCTGTCATGTTTTTAAGTTCAGGAGGGTAACTTTCTTTTTGTGCAAATCTAACATGCATTGATTTCTATATATGTGAGAAGAAATATATGAATGAATTAACTGTGATACTACATTTTCCTTTATAGAAAAAGGTCATGGCTCTGGTAGTGATAGTAATCTTGATCTTTGGAAATACTGAGTTGTTAATATGGATGTTAGTTTTGAAATATTTTCTTGAAAATGTGGTAGTTGGTTGGGAACCATCAAAGTTGTGTTAAACCCAAATATGTGTTTGTCATACATACTTTTTCACTAGACTGCTTGTCATATAATAAGTCAAAAAAATAGTCATTGGAATTTTTATAATATGTAAATTACAAACACGCACACTGCCACACATATATGAGATCCTTTTTCTCTTCAAACGCATGTGTAACACACTTGCAAAGGAAACAGGATTGTGTTTCTAACAACAAATCAGTATATATCCCAACTCAATATATCTATGAATATTAATAAAATCAGAACAAAATACATCAGTTAGACTGCATTTATGGGGGTGTGCTTAGACGTCAATGTTCAGCTATTCATTCAAACCAGAACAGCTTTTAGTTTATCGGATAAGTATACATATAATAAGATCTTTTCTATATAGATTGACATTTCAGACGTGAACACTGTCTATTTTTGCTCTTAAATTCTAATGCTATTTGTTATTTCACAGATATAAAAATTCTTTGGGAGGATGGTGGGTAGTTATGATACTCTTTATGTGCTATGTCCTAACAGAAGTTCTACGAGTTCTGAGTAGCACATGGTTAAGTGTGTGGACAGATGAAAGCAGCCCAAAGAGATATGGGCCTGGATTCTATAATCTGATTTATTCACTTCTATCAATTGGCCAGGTATGTTTAATTTGGTCGATAACCGGTTTCCCTTACAATCAAGTTTAAAATTTTAAATTATCCACATCACCAAACTTTATGTTTGAAATTCAATGCCTTGTATTTGTCCTGTGGCTTAGTCAACACTTTTCGCACCCTACGTCAGATGCATCAATATCATTGCTTGCTAACATTTTGTCTGGATTCAGGTTCTGGTGACATTGGCAAATTCATTTTGGTTGATCCTATCAAGCCTTTATGCAGCTAGAAAGTTGCATCAAGCTATGCTTAACTCTATTCTGAGAGCTCCAATGGTCTTCTTCCATACCAATCCACTTGGACGTATTATCAATAGGTTTGCTAAGGATCTTGGTGACATTGACCGGAATGTTGCTCCTTTTGTGAATATGTTTTTGGGCCAAGTGTCCCAGCTCTTTTCAACATTTGTGTTGATTGGAATATTAAGCACTATGTCATTGTGGGCTATATTGCCGCTTCTACTCTTGTTCTATGCAGCTTATCTATATTATCAGGTACATAAAGTTCAAAATTCATAGTATAGAGTTGTATTGTTGCTTATTAAAAAAAAGGTATAATCTAAATAAAGTTGTACACTAATTCATAACTTAGTCACGACAACTCTGATTTTGCTACTGAAACTGATGGGGTCGCACAAAATTCCCTTTGAAGTAGAAACCTTACACATTAATCATCTTGGGGTTAGTCTTGTTACTCATGCCATTAACAGTGTATTCTGTTTATTTTTAGATAATAACAGTGTGTTCTATTAAATCATGAATTAATATATCTTTATCACTTCGTAAATCAAAGATTTTGTGTAATGCGTTCTTCTTAAACAATATTTTACTTCTTTATGCAGTTTTTATACTTACTGCAGACCATTTGAGCTTTTTTCACCTTATTCTCTGCAATACACCTAACTTATCTGAATATATTTTTTTCCTACACTTATCTGTTCCAATTTACCTGTTTATTGATCTTATTTCCTGTCCTGCTGGTTGTTTTATTAGTTACTGATTTAGTCAAACCTTCTTTAAGCTACACTAACATGGACATATGCAAGTTGGTAGATGATTGCTTTCAGTGTTCTAAAAATCCCACCTAGGCGCTAGGCTCCCCTTTGGCGCCTCGCCTAGGCGTTAGGGCTCCCCTTGGCGTCTCACCTAGGCGCTAGCCCCCCTGGCGCCTCACCTAGGCCCAAGGTAGCAAAAAAATCCCTCTAGGAAATTAGGCAGGCGAAGAGTTTTTTATTTTATTTTAATAACTACCCAAACCAGATCTTTATATATTTATTTTTTTAATGATTTACAATATTCATAATACAGGTTGTAGCATATCAAATCACAACAAGAAGTGAACAATATCAAGTAAAAATGGATAATTTTATTATAGTTGTAATTTTTTGAACTTGTGGCAACTTCAAATTATATAAATGATGATAAATTTGTAATATTTAGTTTAATTCAATATAATTCTTAAATTTATGTTTAGTTTCTTAAGTTTCAATATTGAATTAAATTCTTGAAATTTTAAATTTTATTATTTAATAGCAATCTTGTTTATGAATAAAATTAATACGTTAAAAATATATTTGAACTTTGAATAATTGCATGTTTGTGTTTGAACTTTGACATTAACAATATGGATATGTGTTTGAACTTTAAGCAAAGGCCTTTATTATCTTTATTATTGATTGTTTTGCTTTATATTATTGTTTTGTTTGGATAAATATAAGATAAAATATTAAAATTGGCTTAAAATAAAAAATTCCTCCTAGGCCCCCCGGGCGCCCGCCTCCCGCCTGGCGCCTTTTAGAATTGTTAGAAAGTCTTAGAAATAGCCATTCTTATAAAACGCAGAGATTAACACATGTTAAAGATCAGTATAAAATTGGAGATTTAGATAGTTAATTAAGTTACATATTGTATAATGTATACACTCATTTGAATTGAATGTCCCTTGGGTATGTATTAATATATATCCAATAAGAACGTGTGCTTGTTTATATTTTTAGCTTTGCTGTCCATTCTCTTTGCAGTTACTCTTTTTTATATTTGTTTATATTTACTATCACGTGGCAAGATTTATAAAGCATTATGTTTGACAAACATGTGGTTAGAGGATTGAGGTTGAATCAAACTAAGGCCATTGTTCCTGCAAAAATTGCCTGTATCTGAACTATTGGTAGAAGTATCATGAATGTCTGTGAATCCATTTGGACTTTTAGATGGTTTTTCTATACGCTTTACTATTATCTTGCATGACTTGTATGCCATCATATTGAATTAGTTACTACTTAATTTTAAAATTATATTGTTATTGCAGAGTACAGCACGTGAAGTGAAGCGCTTAGATTCCATCAGCAGATCTCCTGTATATGCACAATTTGGAGAAGCATTGAATGGCTTGTCAACTATTCGTGCATATAAAGCTTATGATCGGATGGCCAAGATTAACGGGAACTCAATGGACAATAATGTTAGATTCACTCTTGTGAACATGAGTGGAAATCGTTGGCTTGCGATCCGGTTGGAAACATTGGGGGGAGTCATGATTTGGCTTACTGCAACTTTTGCTGTCATTCAGAATGGAAGGGCAGAAAACCAAGAGGCTTTTGCCTCTACAATGGGTCTGCTCCTCAGTTATGCATTAAACATTACAAGCTTATTGACTGCTGTACTAAGACTTGCAAGTCTAGCTGAGAATAGTTTGAATGCTGTTGAGCGCGTTGGCACATATATAGAGTTGCCTTCAGAGGGTCCTTCTATTATAGAGAGCAACCGTCCTCCTCCTGGATGGCCTTCTTCTGGATCCATCAAGTTCGAGGATGTTGTCCTACGGTATAGACCTGAACTTCCTCCAGTACTTCATGGTGTATCCTTCACAATTCCTCCAAGTGACAAGGTTGGAATAGTTGGAAGGACTGGAGCAGGAAAATCCAGCATGCTCAATGCTTTATTTCGAATTGTTGAACTGGAAAAAGGAAGAATCTTAATTGATGATTACGATGTTTCGAAGTTTGGATTGACAGATCTTCGTAAGGTTCTTGGTATTATTCCACAAGCACCAGTTCTTTTTTCAGGTACATTCTATTCAAAATCATCAATTTCTTTTGATGCATTCAAGAACTTGGGGGAAAGGGTTATTATGCCAAGAAATAATAACGGACTTGGGGTGGTTTCGGCCACAAAGCTGCCCCTTTAGGAAAAATTTGTGTAGTTTTTTAATAAGAAAAAATCGTGGATCTTATTCAATGACATAATACATGATTATTCTATTGCCTTCAATATGTTTATAGTAATCTATGATGTGGATGCGGTGTTACATCTGACAGATCTCACTCAATAAACTCCTCTATGGATTTTCTTGTCATTGACTATATAATCATAGTTGTGGACTGTAGACTAAAAGTTGATAGTACAAGCAGAGGCGAAAGGGGGGGAGTCATATGACCCTGCCACCCTAGAACTTTCCCTTCCTTTTTCTTTTATTCTTTTATGTATTTTCCTTTTTCCTTTGTTTTTCTCTTGCTTTTGCTTTATCATCAAAGTGGGGCAGAAAAAGGTAGTATCAATTCTCTCTGTAAACTAATTAAAAATAAAAAGCTAAAGAAATAAAACAATTTTTTTGAATCCCACTATAATGACCATAAGTGGACTATAGTCCTATCAAGATTATTAAATCTCTCCTTTTTTTTTCTTTTTTTTGTTGTTGCTGGAATTCCTTCTTTCAAGCTAATTACTCACATGAACCATAATATAAGGTTTTGAATATATAATATTATAATTTGTAATTCATCTATAAAAGTAGCTAATCTGTTGACTAAAAACTTCAAAGTCTGATTAATATATGGAAATTAAAATATATATATATATATATATATATATATATATATATATATGTATTTAAAGTCGTTAGACTCACAACTCAAAGGTTGACAAGGGTTGGAATGAGATGTTGTGAAATATTATAATTGGGCAAAATGAATTTGAAAGAAGCACTCCAAGCGTCAATAAATAATTTTTTTTACTGATATATTTTGACCACTCTCTAAAAATATCCTGGTTCCACCACCGAGTACAAGTGACATTTTTTGATCCTTCAACAACTTCCAGATTTTTATTTTTATTTTTTATTCTTGGCAATTCTACCACAGCTTCTAGTCTACCCTTATACGAAACCTTCTTACAAGTTATGATGCAAAACTAATCTTGGGAGAAAGAAATTAAGAAATTTAGACTCTAAAATAAAAGTCACTTGGTTTAGAGGTTACTAAAGGGGTAGAGAAAGGATAGGGTTTAAGAATTGATTACTCAAGGTAAATCAAAATTTGAAGGGCTGTTATGGATGCTGCTGTGAATGGTACTCGAGTTAAATCAAAATTTGGGTTTTGATTTATTTTAGGGTTCTAGGGTTGGGCGAAAATCACCCCCTCCCTTCTCTAGTAATTTTAGGGTCGGAAGAGAGTTTTCGAAGTTGATTAATTTTAATAAGAACCTTCCAATCTAGTGACAGACTTAATCTGATGATTTTTTTGTTTATTATTTGTCAAGGAACTGTGAGATTTAATCTCGATCCTTTCAATGAACACAATGATGCTGACCTATGGGAGTCTTTAGAGAGGGCTCATCTAAAGGAGGTCATCAGAAGGAATGCGTTGGGGCTTGATGCTGAGGTAAAATATCTCATGTGAACAATTATGTGTATTTGTCAGTTTGTGTGTCTTGTTTTCTACTCTTATTATAAATTATTCTAATTGTTTAAAAGAAACTTTTTTGAAAGTAATGGTTGTCAATTGATGTTATTTTTGTTTTTATTTTTCCTATCTAAGCTCATAGTGTTGCTCGCCACGTTAATCAGCGTGTACAAGGAATGAGCAGTTGGAAACCTTATTTAATGTGGAGATGCAAATTGGAGTAAAACTTATTTCTTAATATGTTTGATAAAACAGACTTATTCACCTACAAGAGGATCTCATGCTCCACTATGTTAATACATTTACTTTTTTGATTATTATTTAATAATATGTGTGTATGTATTCATCAAAACAAGTATGGCAAGTGCCTGTGGCCCTGCGTAAAAATATAAATTAAAATAAAAAAGAAGGCGCATCACACACTTGCAACATCTATACCTTGAAAATGTTTTCTTCAATCTCCATAAATATATTAAAGGAAGCTAACACTGTTATAACTTTAATATGTTGTTTCACTCATGAGGGCTTTGTTTAGAAAGTGGTTTAGTAACCCCTTAGGTGTTCATTATTTCTTGGTTTTGATCTTGTCCAAATGAGGTTAATGTATCCATAAGTAGACAAAATTGACATACTTTGTGATGCACAAGATATGCTGTTTAGTGATATATCACCCCTTTATTTCTTTCTTAGCTTTGTTTAAAGGTTTCATATGCAATCTAATAAATTTAGTTGTGGGCGTTTCAAGGTCTCAGAGGCAGGGGAGAATTTCAGTGTTGGGCAGAGACAACTACTAAGTCTTGTTTCGAGCATTGCTCACGAGATCAAAAATTCTTGTTCTTGACGAAGCAACTGCAGCTGTTGATGTTAGAACTGATGCTCTTATTCAGAAGACCATTCGTGAAGAATTTAAATCCTGCACAATGCTCATTATTGCTCATCGGCTAAATACCATTATTGACTGTGACCGAATTCTTCTGCTCGATGCTGGTCAGGTATGGAATAATTTATGGAATAACTGAGTGATTGTCATATCTTCTTCATAGAGGTTTCACCATTATGGAAGAGAGAAGATCAAGTCTTTTACCAAAATGAGTTGCTGGGGCATGTCTGAATAAATAAATCTAGATAATCCCACGGGAAATTTTCCTAGATTTATTCAAAATAGTTGTTTTTTGTTCATTCAAAATATTTGCTATTTTTCACGCGTAAATTAAGTGTTTGCATTTCATATCAGGTTCTGGAATATGACACCCCCGAGGAACTGCTCCAAAATGAACAAAGCTTTTTCTCTAAGATGGTTCAAAGTACTGGGGCAGCAAATGCACAATACTTGCGTAGTTTAGTACTTGGAGGGGAACAGAACAAATCGGAGAGACAGGAAACCAAGCGACTAGAGGGGCAAAGGAAATGGCTTGCCTCGTCTCGCTGGGCTGCTGCTGCCCAGTATGCTCTTGCTGTTAGCCTCACTTCGTCGCAAAATGACCTTGTACAGTTGGAACTTGAAGAAGAAGATAACAATATCCTCAAGAGAACAAAGGATGCAGTTATAACTCTGCAGGGGGTTTTGGAAGGGAAGCATGACAAAGTTATTGAAGAGACTCTTGATCAGTACCACCTCCCCAGAGATAGATGGTGGTCAGCACTCTACAAAATGGTTGAAGGTACATACTAATCTCCAGCTGCATTACATCAATCTAATTGACATGTGCATAAAATATCATAACGACTAGCTTGGTTGAGGTGAAGAATTGCAATAATAATCATTTGCGAGTAATATACAGTTTTATCACTCATGTAAGTAGTTGTAACTGCCAAATTATTTATCAACTCAAACAGAACTTTTGTAGACAATTTTAATGTTACCCATAGTATCTTATTATAAAGTCCAACAGAATAATATCAATTTAGCTACACGCACAACGCATTGTTGTTTAATGAATGAATCCACCAAAGGCACCGTTAGAAGAACAAGCATTAGGCCTTCCACCACCCTATTATCCAATTTTTCCTGATCCAAAGTTGTTTTCTCCAGGTCTTGCAATGATGGGCAGGCTGTCTCGGAACAGACTTCATCAATCAGGAGCTGGTTTTGAAGACAAAACAATTGACTGGGACCAGATTGAGATGTAGTAGAGCCTGCAGATCTATCCTATCTGTGGATTCTGCAGTTAGTTTGGGGGGTAGTAGTACTACTGCCTAACATGCAGGCTGCTAGGTTTGCTTAAAAGACTTATGTAACTTGAGAGACAGTGAATGCCGTTATTAGATACGTACGTGTTAATTGAATTTTATTATACTCTTGATTGTAAAATTAAAAGACAGATTTGTCTGTCAAAATTTTGTATCCGAAGCCTTGTGTTAACTTAACTTCCCTCCCTATATCCGGGTGTTGATCATCTTTATTGGATGGTGATTTTTCTTGAATCCTCTAAACAAATTCAAATGAAATAAAAAAAAAACAAGAGAATACAACAGTATAAAACCTTGAGTTCACTTTCAATAAAATTAAAATATTTATTTGCTAATTTAAATACTACTAAATTATATATATATATATATATATATATATATATATATATATATATATAATTTAAAAATGAAATCATGTAAAAATTCTGTTGCAAACAATGAATTTTATAAGTATTAGTGGTAAATATTTTTAGATAGAAGTGTAATAATAAGTGATATTTTTTATAATTTCTACTAATTTTATGTTTTAGAGTTTTGTATAAATATTAAGAAAATAATTATATATGAGGGTGTTATTTATTGGACAAAAAAATAAAATTATATATAATGTTGTAATCAATTTTGTAATTTAATATAAAACAATAATATTATTATATTTAATGTTATATGTCGTTTTAGAGCCGTGTTTAAATATTAAGAAAATAATAATATAAGATAAGAAGTTATATTTAATATTACTATCTGAATTAAATAATTGACTGGCGATTCATTTCTTAAAACTATATTCGGGTTATAACCATATTACCCATAAGTTCTTAAATCTTCTTTTATTTAGTTGACTAAAATTTATTTATTGATTATATAGATAGCATATAATATATTTATTATATACTTTCTAAATAATAAAAATATTCAGTATTGGGTTAACATTAAAAAATAAATAATTAATATTTAATTAAAATTCTCCAAGTACAAATATTAAGAGAGAGAAAAAAAAAATTTAAAAAGAGAAGGTTATCTCTACTAATATTATGGATAAGTATGACCAACTCAAGATGACGAGGAAGGCGACTTAAGAGGCTTGCGAAGCAGAGCACAAATCAAAATCTTACTACTTTTTTTTTTTTTTTTTTTTTTTCTTCTAATATCATGTAAAATAAAACAGTCCCTGAGTCACCGGTCCTAGGGCCTAGAGGAGGGAGGGATTCGCTGGGAATTTGGTAAGAAGTTTACAGTCTAGCTAACAAAGTAAATGGACCGATGATGCGCCAAGACCCAAGGATAATCAACAGAAAGTATACATATTTTGTTTGCTCCATTATTTGTATACAATTGAACAATGTCTATTTTGTTTTTGTCTCCGGAATTTTCCTGTGTAGTCTCGTCGCCGGTGCCGTCCTTTTCCGCAACCTGTAACACCACCACTACCGCGCACCAGCCTACCTCGCCGCCGTCATTGAAGTTGAAATTACATATCTTAAATTCAACGTCCCACCATACAAGGAACAAAAAAAAACCTAAGTATGAGCAGCTCTTTTTTATACTCTTGTTGACCTAAAAACCTTAAATTGCGGAGCCAACAAAGAAGAATTAAGCTGAAAAAACCCTAGCCTGAGATGAACTCCGGTAAAAAATTGAAGCCGGAGTAAAAGTACTTCAGTATAATAGACTTTATTCTATCCAAAATTATGAGCAAGAAGTCAAAATTACTTTATTCTATCCAAAATTATGAGCAAGAAGCCAAAATTGGTTAAAAGAGGAAACTTCGTAAGCCATGACGTTTGCGAGGTTACCAATGTGGCAATGGTTCTTTTTGGTTCCAAGTCACTATACTAACTAGTGTTTACTACCACTTCGTTATTCCGTAAGCCCTGACGCTTGCAATGCTAGCAACGTATTTCGGATTTTCTGGTCCCATTTCTGTTGTCACTTATATTCTACTTTTTTTTTTCTCTCTCTATATATCCATATATAGATGATTAGTTGATTACCAAATGGCAAATGCCAATCATGTCGTTTATCATTTGGCTACTTGAATGATCATGCAACTCATCACATCAAACAGAAATCCCAGTTACATTGAGCAAGTTCATAGGTACTTCTCTCATTGTTTCTGTTTGGTTACTTGGCAAATTCTGGATCCTTTTTTGTATTTGCATTTTATTATGGGTAACTTTTCTTGATTTGATTGTCTTCATTTGGAAATATGCAATGTGAAGTATTTTTTTTTCTTTCAACAGTTCGTTTCTTTAACAACATACTGATGACAAATATATGTTTATCAGTTTAGGGACATTCAGGTTACTTAATTCTAATTCTGATGTGTTTGATCAATAAAATTTGACTTGTTATCGTTGCAGGTTGTGCATTCTTTGTAAAGGTTAGTGGTTTGGGCGGTAATAAGTGAAGGATTGAGTATGTACTTTCATCACTAAGAAGTGACAATTGAGTTTGTAGTGTTTATTCAGTCGTGACCATTTTTTTTCCATGGTAAAAAAATGGGTTTTAATCCACTGACTTGGTATTGCCGACCTGTGGCGTATGGCATTTGGGCGCAAGAAACAGATAATGCTTTTGGTGCTTATACACCATGTGGCATAGATTCCCTTGTGATCTGTGTATCTCATTTGGTTCTTCTATGTTTGTGCTTATACCGAATATGGTTGATTAAGAAGAATTGCAAAGTCCAGAGGTTTCGTTTGAGATCGAATTATTTCAACTATAGTTTGGGTTTTTTAGCTGGTTATTGTACAGCTGAGCCCTTGTTCAGATTGGATACGGGTGTTTCGATGTTTAATTTGGATGAACAGACTGGTCTCGCTCCTTTTGAGGTGCAATTTCCTTTTTCTTTTTCTTTCTCCGCCCCTCCCCCCCTAAATTGAACTTTTTATCTGTTTTGTTGAAGTCGCACATTTCATTTTTGGGCGTGTTTTTCATGAATCTGTTATTCGGGTTTTGTGATTATAATTTTCCTTTCCCGCCCCTTATCGATCATAAGTATTTTACATGGACATGCACAGCTATTTAATTTTTGTTTTCGTTTTAGAAACCAGTGAAGCTAAGTTCGCTTTTTTACATCTATATGTTATGATGCCACTTATCACTAAACTAAGCTGTGCTGGGAAGTTCAAATAAGTTAGTAGAGTTGTTCATTGAGGCATTTATAATGTAATCACTGCCGAATGTGGATTATACTGTTAATCACTGCCGAATGTGGATTATACTGTTCCAACCCTCTAATATGTAAATTTTAGACAGTAAGATTGTATATAAGATGCCATCCATTTAGTAGAGAGTAAGACGCTATATGTTTCATCACCTTTTTATGTGTTAATATTAGATCTCTAGTAGTAATGATAATATAGATTTACAAATTGGTTGAGGCATTTATAATGGAATTGATATTTCCATTTCGTAAAAAGACTCCATTTAGTAGAGGTCAATCACCTTTTATGTGTTAATATTAGTCTCTAGTAGTAATGATAAAATCAAATAGAATTGATAATAAGGCCCAGTCCGAATCAAACTACTACAAAAAAGAGACTATTTGATACCCCTCATATGAATAGTAAATGGGGTCCACCTTCATGTTAGTGAGAACTTGCAAAAATATCAAAATTTCCTTGTGAAAATAACACTTCCCATTGGTTAAGTCTTACTGCAATTCTCTTACATATGAAACAGGGTGTCCATGAGAACATCCAAGGGTCTTTAAGGGAAAAACTAGCTTGTATACCCTCTAAACTTTGATACAATTTTCTTGTTGGTACCAGGAAAAAGAGTTATAGACCATTTTTGTACAGAAAACTATCATGTGCAACATTTATTTTTATGCTATTCCCTTGTTTTCACTAATAGCATATACTTTTTTTCCCACTCTCTGAATGAGGTTGATATCTTTGTCAATTGCAGGTAGTGAATTCTGTCCTATTGTTGTAATACATTCACTTCTTCTTTTGTCTTCTCCATAAAAGAGTAGTAAGAGTGTACTAAATTTGAGGCTTTCGTAGGTAGTTTCCTTGATCATTCAAGCTCTTTCTTGGGGCTTCATGTTAGTATTGATTGGCGTGGAAACAAAAATCTATGTAAGAGAGTTTCGATGGTATGTTCGATTTGGAGTTCTTTATGTCCTTGTTGCGGATGCTGTGATGCTCAATTTTGTGATTTCTTTGAAGTATTTCTACATGAGGTCAGTTTCTCTATCATTGATTCAAGCAATTACATACAGGCAGATGTTGTGATATTCTTGTCATTTTTCCAAGCACTACTTTTGTCAACTATATATATATATGTTTATTCTTTTGGTACTAAGATTAAAAAAATTGAGAAGAGAGTACAAGAATGGAACCTGTCAATCTCTATGAACATCTGAAATAGTGACACTAAAAGTTTCCATAGCTGAAGCTCATAGCCATGCTACCACTCAAATCCTGTTCCAAAAATGAGGAAGAAAGAGATGGAATATGTGCTTGTGTTGTTGATCTTCCTTGATTCTTTTTTCAAGCAGGCAAAGAACAAAAAGGAAAATGGCCATTTTATATTCTTAGAATTGGTTATTTGGTTGCAATGGAGCTAAATAGATTATCAAAGAGCTAGTGATATAAGAATGGGAGTAGGAATGGGTGACTAATACTATGTATTTCATTTCCCCTAGATATGACAGGTACCACCTAGGGTCCTAGAAAATCCTTTTATGCATCTAGGGAATGATACCGATTAAACCTTCGGGAACAAAGCCTTTCACTTTTATGTTCGAAACCATATATTTGTGTAGTTGATTGATGCTGTTTCATAAATATATAATTTTCTGTAATTCAATGTATTATCAAAAGACTAAGTTTCTTTATGTTTATTGCATGGTTGGTTGTACATGCATATAAAGATGACCTTGATAATAATAATTCTGAGTAGATTAATGTAGTGAGTAAGAGGAGTAGCTTTAGTTGAGGTGGTGGCTGGTTATGGAGGTTCAGGCTGGTGGCTGGTTATGGAGGTGGAAGAGAGAAGAAAACAAAGGGAACTATAGAGAGTAGAAAACAAAAGAACTATATATAAAAATAGAAAGTTGAGAGAGGAGAGATAGTGCACATTGGTGATTGGAACAAACTTTGTTCTCTTTCCTCCAACTCAGATTTCTTGTTAGTCTAAGCAAAATCACATCAATATCATCGACAAACATAAACAATTTGACTTGATTACAAATGCAAAATAAGTTTTGTGTCACAACCAGGCTTTATTTATTTATTTGTGACACTAACTGAAAACAGGTCATAGTTTGGTGACAACATAATTATTTTACCCATATTTTATTAATTTT
The DNA here is from genome assembly GCA_020205605.1 of Panax ginseng. Taxonomy (NCBI): domain Eukaryota; kingdom Viridiplantae; phylum Streptophyta; class Magnoliopsida; order Apiales; family Araliaceae; genus Panax; species Panax ginseng. Next base: position 5,703,074 of record CM035128.1, read on the forward strand.
ATTGTTGTAAAGTATCTTGTGACTATTATATGGTTTCACTAAAAGAAAACTTTATACTCCTCTGAATTTTTTTTAATCATATACTATTCGAAATCAAATATTTGAGGACCTCATGGACTGCGATAGGTTAGTACTAGTTAATGATTCTCCAGCACTAGAAACTCTCTTAGTGTGAACTCAGAGGTTACTATTATGTTGCTTTGTAGTTATTTTATATTAGTAAATTATATACATAAATTGTAGAATTTACACGGTTGTTCATAACGTAATACTTCTTACGGAAATATTTCTTAATCATCTTCCTAATTCTAAAAAAAGTGATGTGCATCTGAACATGATCACTGAGAAAGTATGTATGTAAGTAGTGAGAAAACCTTTGATAGGGGAAATTAACTGATGGCAGTATTTGTTTGTGCAGGTCTGTACTGTATTTGTACCTTGACACACTTTTCTGCCAGGTTTGTTGTTTATTCCTTTGACGCTCTTCTCTTACTAGATTCTTTTGACTAGTTTTATGCGGGGTCCAGATGAGACAACATATAGTTGTTTATACCGGAATTGGCTATTGGTTGAACTCTCTGGAATACCCATATTACCCTATGCCATGCACAAATTCTATTGGTTAACCTGGGTTCATGCCTCCACCTCATTGACCTAGGCCTGGTTTAGACTGCGTCTAAACTTACCATATTTGTAGGTGATATCAAATAAATTATTGAAGAATCCAAACTTTTAACATATCAAAAATAAAAAAGAAAAAATTACAGCTTTTATGGTTATATAAGAATTCTTCAGAAGAATGTAGGAGAGAGAGAGACTACACTAGTTTGGCACTTGCCTGCCACTTTAGTATGTTATGATGACACTTGTTGACATCTCCAGGGCTGTATAATTACGAGCTCTATTAAATTGCATTTTGGATCTTTTATTTCCGGTGGTAAGTAAAAGTTTCATTATTTGCAAACCACAAAGATGATTTCCCAAATGTCAGAGGCCAAATAATTCAATATATTTTTTTTTGGTAGTCCTGCGGTGACTTGTGTTTGTCTTTCTTAAATAATAACTGAAGGAAGCATAGTGAGAAATGCTGATCTTGGACCACAATGCTTAACAGTTCTTAGACTCCATATAGTTCCAGTAAAGTTAAATGATTCCCAGATGCATAAATCTTACAGTATCTTAATAATTAATGATGTAAGATTTATTAAAAAATTAAAATTTATACCTTTTTTTGATAAGTTAATTTTTTTTTATACCTTTGTGTGTCTTTAAGTCCTCCATGGCACATTCGTTGCCTGTTCGTATGTAATATATCTTGTGATGCAGATTTTTTTCGGAATACTTCTTCTATTGTATGTTCCTCATTTGGATCCTTACCCGAATTACATCCCTCTGTGGACCGAGTCTCTTGAAGACACAAAGTATGAAACACTTCTTGAAGGAGAACATGTTTGTCCTGAGAGAGAATCCAACATATTGACCAGTAAGCAGTTTTCTACTGAATTTTATTGATGCCTAAGCTACCAACATTCTGAAAGAGCTTATATTTTTTAATTTTTCTACCATGAAGAAAACCTAAGCCGTGTTTGCTATATTAAGAACGGACTTCCAATGGCAGATCAGCGCATTATGTTCTCATGTGTGGCCATCTCAACAGACAATTGGTGATTTTCTGAGAGAAATAAATGTGCTTACATCCTATAACCATCAGATGATCAAAGTGTTCATACTCAACTTAGTTACTTCATTTACTATTTTGATCTTGTTAAAGGAAACCAATGTATAACAGCATGAGGTGGTGTGGTTATTTGAAATCATTTTCCTTTCTAATTGAAATAGGATGGTTATCCTGTCAATAAATTTGCTGCTTGAACCATAAAAGTAACCCCCATTTCTTTCTATCTGATGATCAAATTAGATCTAATTATGAACTCGTAGTTTGTTTCTAATAATTTGGTGCATACATCCTTGTTGTAGGGATATATTTTGGATGGATAACTCCACTAATGCAGCAAGGCTATAGAAGACCTATCACCGAAAAGGATGTCTGGAAGTTAGACACATGGGATCAGACCGAAACATTAACTAGAAAGTGCACGAGAAAGACCGCCTTTTGTTGCATGACTCACATCCCTTTCTTTGGCATTTATTTTTCCATACTCATATCTAATGTTGAAGTGTTAAACTGTCGTAGGTTTCTGCAATGTTGGATTGAAGAATCTCAAAAGTCGAAGCCATGGCTTTTACGGGCTTTAAATTGTAGCCTTGGAGGAAGGTTTGAATTGATTCACATTGTTTATTATGGCGGATTCATCTAATTTATTATACAGGCTCCCTTCTTACTAATTTCCTTCTAAATCTTTTATGCAGGTTCTGGTTTGGTGGATTTTTCAAAGTAATAGGTTCATTTCACTTTGATATCTTTAGATGTTAATTTTTTTTTAGCACGCTCCAATTCTCTAGTAATAGTTTCAATACGTTTACTTGATTTGTTTGATATCATAACAAATTTAACGACTTGATGTTTTACAATGGACTATTTAGTTCGTTAGATGCAATCTTAAAACATGTACATGAAATTACTGGAATAGTAAACATGGCATATGATACATGAATTTGCTTGAACATATAATGTTCAACTTTCACATGGTCTGATGCTAAATTGTCAAGGCAGTGTTTGGTTTAACCTTTGTAATGGATCACCATGATTCGATTTTTGACTTTTGTAGGTTTTTAGTCTACGATGCAACAAAAACAGAATGTCTGGACTACTTGTAATGATTATGTTATTGACAATCATCTTTTGCAGTACATGACTTGACTGAGAATGATACAAGTGAACAAGTCACATCCTTCTATTTCTACAAGTTTCTACTTCCTTTTTTGATTGCATGTCCTGGTTTCATGCTTATGGAGGACAATTTTTACCCTCAGGCTTTGTTCGTTTGCAATTATGTTGCATGGGATTGGACTATTTATACTAGTTTAATACATTTAAACATTTTCTTATTCTTGAGTTAATACGTTCTCTAGGACTAATATTTTGGCGTCATTTATGAGGGATTATAATATTATATAATCCCAGTAGGCAGTAGGCAAGGTGGGAGTAATTAGTACGCCCTTTTGAGGTATCAAATGGCCTCAGGAGTAAAATGTAGTCCATGGATTATCATCTTAGGACTAATTTCAAGGATAAAAAAGTGCGTATAGGTATTAAACTAGTATTAATAGTCCAATCCCGTTCATCATTATTGCAAACAACAAACATAGCCTGAGGATATGATGTCAGTGTGGATATGATATGGACATTTTCTCACTATTTTAGTACTTTGCTTTCATTTTATACTTTTGTCCTAGATGTAATGAAACTGATGTATAGGGAGGGTGTAGTTGAGGTTTCTCGCCCAATGATAATTTTGTCCAAAATCATACTTTTGGGGTTCCTTCTCAAGAACTCAGTCCATCTTAGCAAGATTCATTGATTTCCAGGTTTCCCAATTTGAGATTCTTTAATTCAAATCCCATTCCACAATGTAAATTTTAAACATGTACTTACTCAAGTAACATCATATAACAATATTATTCCTTTTATTCACACACAATCCTCTATACCTGTACAGAAAATGGCGATAACTCTTTATAAAGTGTATTTAAGTTATTCCTCTTTTATTAGAAACTAAACTTCTGGGGATATAATTTAGGCTAAAGAATAACCGAATTTTGATATCTATCCTTTTGTGTGATTTCAAATTAAATACATAGATACTTCAGATCAAGTCAATTTTTGGTAGAGAAGATAATATTGAATTAATGTAATGAAAAGTATGATCTTGAATTTCATGTTAAAGCAATAATGATAACTCTTATTTTAAAAATTGCTGTTGCAGCTTTATAACTATTCTTTGTCCAACTTGTAGATTGGTAATGATCTGTCCCAGTTTGTGGGACCTGTTATATTAAACCATCTCTTACAGGTTAGTTCCATCTTGCAAGTTACAAATTTCCTACTGCTTAGATTTTGTGTATTATTTTTGTGACCCTATGGTTAAGGCCTCAGGTTTTTTTTCTCATTTTTGCGTTTTGCTAACATATTTACGATGTAATATTTATACTCAAGAAACATGATTATCTTGAAATCAAATTGTAAGTTTAAGTTTTATACCATCCAACAGTATAGTATCAGTAGCAGCTTGAATAATAAAATATCATATATTCGTATTGGATTGTACATGTCTGGACAATTTTCTGAATAGTCATATAAGCAGTAAATTTCATATATTAACCTCCTTTTCTGATACTTACAAATGCCCTTTCCAGCACATGATACTTTAAGACTCAATTTTCAAAATTCACGCCCACTCCAGCCTTAGGAAACAGACACATTGAAAGAATTAAAGTGAGCCTTACCCACATCATGTTAACCTCAGTCACCCCTACAGGAATCCTAAACAAGGATAGAAAGTGAAAGGGTATATTGGTAGATAAGCTTGAGTCTAAGTGACAGACCTTGTAGAGAGCAAATAATCCTCTTTTAACCATATAACAATTTTAATGTTCTTTTCACAAGATCGTAAATTTTGAAGGATCTCATGTTATTCTTGACAACAGGTCCGTGGAGAATACGTCCATCGGCAATAATTCCGTCGATTATCAACAGTTTCTTATAATAGAAAGAGGTTTTCAATTTCTTACCCAAAAATGGTCAAAAACAACCGTATTGATATGTTTAGGAAAAACACAATGCAGATATTTTGTAATAACTTTGTTTTCTGTACTGTATTTGATTCGAGGATAATATAGTGAAGTTATAGTTAGATGCTAATTTGTAAGAACACATAATAATATCAGGATTCCACATTTTGTAGTATAAATAAATTTTTTGTTCCTGACCTGTCCCTTTCCTCTCACTTATCAGCAAAATTTTCTATTATTGTTATTCAGTTTGGAGAGGTTGACTAGCTTTTGAATGTGGTTATACATAGTCTGCATTATGAGGTTTATAGCATTTTACTGGACTACATATACTTGTTGCTAATTGATACTGCAGTCACTGGAGCGAGGTGATCCAGCTTGGATTGGCTATGTCTATGCCTTCTCAATTTTTGTTGGAGTGGTACGATTCTAAATTTATAATTCTTGTCCATATCTTATGCCATACATGCAAATTTGATAGCACTGTGTTGGTAATTAATTTTCTGATTATTTGTATCATCTAATCATCTGTGTGTTGAACATTCATGTTAAAAAAGTACATAAACTTTGAAAAAGAGGTTTTGTAGAGATTTCTTCTTTTAAAAAATTGAGAGGATTTTTTTTTGGTTTATCTTTGTTTTTCTTTGGACACATGAATTTGGATCTTTTTTAGGACTGGCATGCAGTGCTTCACTAATGCCTCAATGTTTTCTCCTCTTATTTTCTTTGCTTCTTTTGATTTTCCTTTAGGACTTCTTGTCCTCCACATGCATTCTAATTCTTCTGTTTTCATCAATAAAATCTTCTCTCTTTTTCCAAAAATAAAATCATCTATCTTTCCTAGTTTCCTTCAACTATAATATTTGCCCAAAAAAGAGTTATTAGTATACCCCCACAAAATATCATTTCAATAAATATTAAACCCAATAAAAGTGTCTACATTAGGTGTGTGCGTGTGTATAATGGGGGTTGGGGAGGGGTGTTCCAAAATGATGCCTGGCCTGAGTATCTGAGTATCCCCCAGCAAACAGTCTGGTTAACTGGAATATGTTGTGTTTAGTTCTGAAGCCCAATAATGATGTATGCTGTTATTTGTTATGACAAGTATTAGGTGGATGCTTCTATTGCAATCTATATTTGGAGTCAGGATGTAGGTGTAAGGCACATGCAGTATTTTTCACTTTATTATGACCAGATGATTTTATTTGGTCTAGTCATTAGGAGTGCTGTGTGAAGCTCAGTATTTTCAAAATGTGATGCGTGTTGGATTCAGACTAAGGTCAACTCTGGTAATTTTCTTTCTTCAATAACAATTCTATGTCTATGTTGATTACTCTGCTATTACTCTTTTGATCTGTGTTTACATAATAAATAAGACCCAGTAGGTGAAAGATGAGGATAGAAAAAACATCATACTGAACATATTGTGCTCTTCTGATCCCCCACCCACCCATCCACACAATAGTTTTTTTTTAAAAAAAAAAAGAAGAAAGAGAGAAAAGATGAATGTGGCTCCACTTAGTAGCTTGAAAGTAATATATATATATATATATATATATATATATATATATATATATAGGCGGATCAGTCATATATATATACACTTTATTTTTATTTTTTTTATAACATCTGCAACTGCCCTTTTAATTTTTTTAAGAGGGGGAAAAATTGATAGAAGTACAAGAGAGGGGGAAAGGGGCTCAAGGAAGCCTTTCACAGAAAAGATTATCACTATAGCAACTCTGTGAGAGAGAATTAGCTTTAAAATGAAGTAATGAACTAGAGATTCACACCTTGTTGGCTTCCCTGTACAGTGGGCACAATATGATTAATAGCTGCCAATAAAACTTTTTGACAAGGAGCTACACCTGTGCCTCACTGCCTTGCAGAGCATAAACCATTAGTGTTAGTCACTCTCGACTAAAAAATTTGGTAAAATATAACAAATGCACGGAGTTCATAACATGTGTCCACCAGCAACCATTCTCATCCAAACAAGATCATATAAGTGTTAGGGGGTTGAGGAATCTGCTTAGTGTTGAAGATTTAAAACTGCTGTAGAATTAGCATATATTATTTTATTCAAATAGATTCATATTCGCCCCTTATTTCAAATGATAATTAAAATTCTTCAAACTACTTTCAAGTATAAGAATTCCTAATATTTGTCATGAAACCATCCTGATTTTTTCTAAGGTTGAATTTTTAATTAGTCAAACTATCCAATAACTTTTTTTCAAAATCTCACCAGTATATTACATATTTCGAACTTGTTGATGTTCTTACAAGTATAAATTTTCCTTGAAGCTTCATGAGACATCTAGAAGACTTTTTGAATTGATTATCACAATAGTTATTAACCTGAGATCATCATTTTTATTTCCTGAATATATTTGCTTTAACCAATTAGAAAGTAATGTTTTTATATGTAGGTGGCAGCTTTGTTTCGCAAGTCTTTAAGGCTAACCAATGAGGGGCGGGAGAAATTCCCACCTGGAAGGATAACAAATATGATGACAACGGATGCTAATGCACTTCAGGTATGCCAATGTCATGCAGAAGGTGTCACATCTCACAAGATAATTGGAATTTTTCTAATTTCTATTGTATCATTTGTGGACTTCTTTTTTTCATTTAAAGGGTTAATAAATATACCGGAAGGCTTTCTAGCATGTAGAAGGAAAATATCACAAGTGACTGTTGAGTTATTTGAAACAATAACTAACCGAATAGAAAATATATCTAACATTTGTCACCTGAAGATGAAGCAAGAGCCTTTCTTCTTCTTCTTTCCTTATTATTCTCTATTCACTCTTGATGAGCCCCCAAGAGCAAGGGCAGGATATTCAATAAGATGATCCAAGTAAATGCAATTTTTTTTCACTAATAAACAATTTTTATATTCAATTCTCCCTCTATCCAGATTACCTTTATGGTTTAATATTTATATATATATATATATATATATATATATATAAAAGAAGAAATTTTATTAACAGAAAAGAAAGGAAACTATAAATAGGGGGAATAAGAAGTCCACCCTCAACAAACTAGAGGAAAAAAAAAGAACACATAAAAAAATGTTGCCCTCCAATCTCTGCACAAATCAGTCACACGGGCTCTAATGGCCAAAGTCCAAAGAGATGCAAGAAAAATAACCCTATCACTTGACAACTTAAACGACTTCCTAAAAAACAGTCTAGCATTACGCTCGTTCCAAATTCCTCATAAAATAGAAATAAAGGAACACTTCCATAATTATTTTTTTCGTCATCACTTGCTTTCAAATTCTCGAAAAATAATTAGCAACATATCTTCCACCGAAGTAGGGGACACCCACTCCTCTTAGCACTCTAAAGAGAGAGCTCAACAAGCCCCAAGCAACAAGATAATCTAATGCGTGTGTGTATATGTTTATTTGTGATAGCACTAACTTAGTAATTCCAAGTATAGACCTTTTTTAAGAGCCAAATATTGATTTATCAATAAATGATGATCATATGTTCTGATTTTGTCGATACAAATCTGTTTTGTACTCTCATTAGTTTTTTACTATTTTGTAATTATCAACTAAGATGTGCTTATTCTATTCAGAAAATATGCCAACAACTTCACGGCTTGTGGTCGTCTCCATTTCATATCATTATGGCTCTGGTCCTTCTTTACCAACAATTAGGTGTTGCTTCACTTCTTGGTTCTCTTGTTTTAGGTCTCATGTTTCCCATACAGGTAAGTAAATAAAGTTCTTTTAATGGCTAATGATATTTTTTTTTTTTTTTTTATGTTTTGTTGATGCGACTCATTTGTGTCATTCTCCTATGTCTAAGGTTTGCTTGGACATTTAGAAATGGATAAAAGATGTTCTGAAAAATTTACCTGTTGCTTATGTCAGAATCTTATTATTTTTGTCATGCCCCACCCTCAAGGAGGCGTAATTAAGATAAATCGCATAAAGGGAAATGGTTCCCAAATTGATTTTTGAGGATTTTGTTAGTCACATATTTTAGGGTGTGTTAAGTCCATAAACCTAATAATCCTTGTTAGATTTTCATTTAGGTTTTCTTGCTTTCTTTAGTCTTTTCTATTCATTTCTCCAAACACCTTAATCTTATAATTTGGTCTTAACTTTCTCTTTTGTTTTGTATTAAATGCCAAGTAGTTGCTAGGTTTTGCATGTATATGGCGTGTACTCACTATTATGTAATCAAACAATAACACTAAGTTGCTTAGCTAATCACTCACTACTCTCTCCGCATTGATTAAACAAACTTTAATTACGATTACCTTAATTATCATGATTAGTTCTTATTAATTTTGCTTAGGGAAATCAAGTTACTCTAGCCCTTGCAAATATGAGAGACCAAATAAAATTCATCAAATTATGGTTATCACAAGTTTATAACCTATGTGCACTTGAAGATTTTAATATTGTTATGTCCATGCTATTATTTTGATAGTTAAAGTATATTCTAAAAGGAGGCACCAAGGGGTGCCACCCATGTACAACAGAATTTACAAAAGGCAGAAAAAATCCTTCACCCCCCAAGACCCAAACTACATCATGTTTCAGGTTAAAGTTAAACTAGAAAAAGACAATAAAAACAATAGAAGGTCCTGGAAGCACCTTCTGAAGACTGAAGAACACAAGGCATAAAATAAAGTACTCTCTTCGTTCCAAATTATTTGATCATTGTTGACTTTTGAAAGTAAATTTGAGACATTTTCAAACTCAAAATTACGTGACTGATTAAAAATTATGAAAAAATAAAGTTTACAATGAGCAATACTTTTTAGATAATTTACGATATTCATACTATGTCAATTATAAGTTTAAAAATCTCTTAAGTTGATAGTGATCAAATAATATGGAACGGAGGGTTCTCGATCCCTTTCTACACGTTACACCGATTAACCAAAAACCTACCTCTCCTTGTAATTTTTTACTTCTCTTATTTTGTTATTCGTCACTCTGCTTGAGTTCATCATTATAATGGGAATTGATTATATTATATGCATGAGATACAAACTACAAATACTAAGGTCAATCTTATGAACTAAAATGAAGAATTCAAAAGCCTGGCTTTATTCTAGTGAATATTAATCCACCATGGTTGAGATAAGTTATGTCCAGAAAGTTTTTTTTTTCTCCTTTAAATCTATTCAGTGCACGAAGTTACGCTTCATCTCTATTTGGTTTTGTGTTTTTTAATCATCAAGTCTTACATACTAAAATTGTCTGGTGGAAACAGACGTTTATAGTAAGCAAAATGCGAAAGCTATCCAAAGAAGGATTGGAACGTACTGACAGGAGAGTTGGCATAATGAATGAAATTTTGGCTGCCATGGACACTGTTAAGTATGCTTTAATCTAATGAGGGGGTTCTTGCTTTTAAATGTTTTTTGGCATTTTCAGTGATTTCTCCAACTCATTAGTGAACATATATCAGGTGTTATGCTTGGGAGGAGAGTTTCCAATTTAAAGTTCAAAGCATGCGGAATGATGAACTTTCATGGTTTCGGAAAGCGCAATTGCTAGGAGCGGTATGACATAATATGCATTCTTGGGAAATATCTTACTGCTCTGTCAATTCCTTGTATCTGCTATTGCTGTTGTGGTATCTGCATATTGATAATTATATACGCTTACCACAGATGTCAGCTTATTTTCGTTAAAAAGTTTTTATGTTAGATATAGCTTTCAGTTTCAAAACCAGATTTACTGTTATATGTACATGTGGTTGGGAATGGGCTGAATGGCCCATGATAATATGATAATGTTGTCTCTTTCTACCATAATGGGTTGGAGTTTAATGATGGTTACAAAACACTGGGAGTAATATGTCTGTTAGTGAAAAAGTTGTTGTACTTGTGTAAACTCCTAAATGTTAAATACCGCATGCAAATTGGATAGCTTATTTGGTTAATGCTTAGATATATTATGGCATCTATACTATCTTTTAAGAGAAGTTGTGATTATGCATGCTATTGTAATCTAATTCTGTTTTTCCGAAGTCATATGACTTGCATGCTTACTTTGTAACTTGATTGGTGTTTACCCATTCTTATTGTGGAATAAGTGCATTAATGACTCAAAACTCAAACAGAAAGTAGTCGGACGGACAGAGTCCTTATTTGTTGCAGGAGGAGGTCTGGCAAGTCTATTGATATATAATTGAATTACCATGCCAAGCAATATTAGTTGATCATGAATCATTTTTACCCTAGAAGTGTACCTGTTTCTCCATGTTCTGCCATGGGTTCTTTAAGGGCATTTCAATGTCTGATCTGGACATTTGCACTTTCTTGAGTGATTTCTTTAGATTTTTTATTGGGTGGATGGACTCCCCCCCAAAGAACACACACACACACACTTGTGTGTATTTTCTCTAACTGTAAAATTCTTTCTTTTCTATCTAAAAAGAAAGTGTTCCTAATCACTTTGAAAATGTTTGAGACTAATAACTGATATCATTCTTCACTCATTTTTCATTTTTCCTTGGCCACTTCACAGTGTAACAGTTTCATACTAAACAGCATCCCAGTTCTCGTGACGGTTATTTCATTTGGGTTTTTCACTTTTCTTGGTGGAGAATTGACCCCTGCAAGAGCATTTACATCACTTTTCTATTTGCAATTCTGCGATTTCCTCTGAACATGCTTCCAAATTTAATAACTCAGGTTCCCACTTCTTCACCTTGGTTAGAGTAAATTTCCTTTGCATGCTTTTGATATCATTAGTTTCTTAAATTGTTGCATCTAAGAGGGATAGAATGTTAATGATGTTAAAGCTTGCAGGTTGTCAATGCCAATGTCTCCTTACAAAGACTGGAGGAATTGTTCCTAAGTGAAGAGAGAATTCTCTTGCCCAATCCACCACTTGAACCAGGGCTTCCTGCTATCTCAATCAAGAAGGATACTTTTCATGGGATTCAAGGTCACTCTCCCCCCCCTCTCCACCCTCCTACTCCCGAACGGTCACTAGAGTGAACTTGCCTTTGGTTTAAAATATCTTTCTAGTATTCAATGCTAATTAGTCTAGAAGTTAAATCAGCTACTTATTAAAGAAAATTTGGCGTAGAAATGATTCTTAAAAATAGAATGAAGGCGTGAGAAATAATCTTTGCAGTACTTTATGTGATCAGGCTTCAGTGTCCAAAGCCCTTATGTGTACAGTTCTTTTTGTTTTAATGGTGAATCATGATAAATATACTCAAAACATCAGATTTATTTTAAACTAGTTAGAAATTCCTTGGCACAAAGGTCCTCGCATTTCAACTAGACTTGTATTAATTTTATTCTAGATATCTAATGCATGTTATCATGTTTCTTTTCGTTTCATCTTCACACATGAAATTGTTGGATTCCACGATAGGCCCCACTTTAGATAGGTTTTAGGTCTTAATCAAGATAGGTCAAGGCCCAAGTGCGCACCGGAACGGTCGGTAGTTATGTCTGATCTTATGTGTTGAAAGTGAGAGAAGGCACAAGACAGCTTAACCTCTTGACAGCTTTGTAAGGAACTTTGCATGAATTGAGGGACATCTGGGAAATTGATAAGATATATCCTTTGACTTTTGAGTTCTTCTCAGGACTTTAGGATTTTGCTTATTCTGCAAAAGGGAACAAAACCTGATACTGAGACAGACCTTGATTATCCGTTTATCAAGGATTTTTCCTTTGTTTCTCCCCAAGAAACATAGACTTAGAATACGAATTGAAGTATTATGTTACCCACCCACACTCCTGTTAGAAAATAGCAACACAGCAAAAACACTAGCAAAGAGAAACCAATAGAAAAACAATCACACAAGATATAAATTTTATATGGTTCACCCAAAGTTTGGGTTGCTTCACAGTCGGTGGCAATTGGCAAATCAATCTCAATATCTCAGAAGATCGAACATAATCCAGGGTTGGATAAAGGAACATGACCAATCACCTTTTGGTAACTTTAAATTCATCTATGCATCAAATTCATGGCTTCGCCGTTAACAACTCCCTCCTCAAACAGTTATCCTCCATATATTCTTCTTGTTGAGGCTTTGCCACTTTACTTTTAAGTTTGTAGAGTTAAAAGTTTTTTATTTACTAATTAAAATTTAGGCTTTTCATGTACTTGATGTCATAATCCCGTGAGCTTTTGCATATTTACTGAATTCAATTAGGTAAGTTAATGTAATTATTTATGACACTCCTTCCCTTGTTAATTGTAATTTTCTCATAAAGTAAAAGTTCTGAAAAACCGTACTTTTCAGGCTGGGAAGCCCACATTATCAGATATAAATGTGGCCATACAAGTTGGCAGCCTAGTAGCAATTGTTGGTAGTACTGGAGAGGGGAAGACATCACTTGTATCTGCAATGCTTGGAGAGCTTCCTCCTTTGGTAGATGATAGTGTTGTCATCAGAGGAACAGTTGCTTATGTTCCTCAAATTTCGTGGATTTTCAATGCTACTGTGAGCTTCAGCATGCTGCCATGCTCGTATTTTATTCATGTTAGAGTACTTCGATGTGCACTAATAAAGAGAAAATAGGAGGCAGGTCCAATTTAAAAACCTCATTAATAATTCAAATAGTAGGATCCACTTACTATTCTCTTTGTTAATGTACAACTCTTACTCTTAGTGCACATAGTATTATTCTTCATGTTAACGTTTTTAAGTGTAAGATACTTCATGGAAAGGGGAAAAAGGCTCTGGTGAGATTCAAATAACTTGTACATAATCTGAACATCTTACTCAAAATCTTTATTTTCCCAGGTACGGGAAAACATATTATTTGGATCAAAGTTTGAGCCTACACGATATTGGCGGGCAATAAACGTTACAGCATTGGATCATGACCTTGACTTACTTCATGTTAAGTGTCTCAATGTTACACTACTCATTTTCATTAATATGCAGTGCTTCACTTGTGCTAAAAGAGCTTCATCATGAACTTGATGTATATATCACCTTTCCAGGGGCATGATCTCACAGAGATAGGTGAAAGAGGAGTGAACATTAGTGGGGGACAAAAACAAAGAGTCTCCATGGCTAGAGCTGTGTACTCCAACTCAGATATTTACATATTTGATGACCCTTTGAGTGCTTTAGATGCTCATGTTGGTCAAGAGGTAATCGTTCTGTGTTAATAAACACCTAAACTGGGATTATCCAAAATAAGATAAAAGATGAAGTGTGAAATCACTATGGTGTTACTTACAGTGCTCTAAACATAATATGATTTTTTGTAATCATGAGACATGGACACGTCAACTTGATGATTCCATAGGAAGTAAGATATGCACATAACCAATAGACATCAATAAGCCTATATACATACTGTATATAAACTAAATGACGTAGATTGAATTAGTTTTTTCAGAACAATTAAATCTATAATTATATAATGGAAACAAAAATTTATAATCCATGAACAGTAAAAATAACTAAATACCATGTTATGTAGATAGTGAGGGAATGTGTAGATATATTGATACGTAACTGGCAACACATGTACCATATATGTAAAAATATTCCTCCATTCTTTCCATGCCAATGACTTTAATTACTTATCCCTTTCTTCAATTTTGTTTTAACAAAATACATCTTTATTCTTAAACAATTATTCTTCCTTCAAACACTAAAAAACCTCAACTCAGTTTTTTGGACTCAATTAGTGAAGTGTCAGGCATGTTCTCAACGTGAAAATTTATATTCAAATTATGACATATAAAAGAAGTTTCAAGTGTTGAGATTGTCCCTGATGCATAGCAATCTGACATGCGTCCAACATGGACATGGCAACCTTGTAGAATCATCCAAAGTGCTAACATTTTTGCTTTATTTGTATTCTTTATCAACTATTTTAGGTTTTTAACAATTGTATCAAGGAAGAGTTGCGAAGGACAACCAGAGTGCTCATCACAAATCAGTTACACTTTCTTCCTCAAGTGGACAAAATTATATTAGTCTCTGATGGTATGATAAAAGAAGAGGGCACCTTTGAAGAACTTTCCAAAACTGGTCCCCTGTTCCAAAAGCTAATGGTGAATGCCGGGAAAATGGAAGACCATGTAAAAGAAAATGATGTTAGAACAAACATTGAGTATAAATCCTCGATACCTACTGTTAATGGGGTACAAACTGAGTTGCCAAATGACTCAAGCTATGCAAAGAGAAGGAAAGAAGGTAAATCTGTTCTTATCAAGAAGGAAGAGAGGGAGACAGGTGTTGTCAGTTGGAATGTTTTAAAGAGGTAATATTAAAGTTTAATTTTCTAATCAGTTTAGTAAAAAAATTGTCTCCAATTTATTCTTTGGTTCTTCCGAGTTCCGAGGGTGAACAAGATTCAAGAACAGACAACTGTAAATAAATAGGAAAATAAATTATTTAGCCTGAGACACAATTACTTAAACAAGAAGGAACCAATGCATCTTACCAAACCTAAAGGATGCACCAGGAGAAAATAAAACTGAGATGGCTCCATAGCTTGCTTCGTCTATTACAAGAACACAAAGTCATTTAGCAATCCAGCCAAATTGTGATATGCCTTCCACCAATTTCCTGTCTTGAGTAGGATCTTTGTCACGTAATACGTCTCAATTAGAGAGCAATTAATCATCTCATTTAAGTATTCCTATGTGAACAGGTTGGACAGACCTGATATGATAAGCAACGATTTGATGTTTTCATACTTCTGCTTTTTTCAGGTACACAAATGCATTTGGAGGCCTATGGGTTGTCTTGATACTGTTCTTGTGCTATATTTCAACTGAAGTCCTTAGAGTTTTGAGTAGTACATGGTTAAGTATTTGGACAAAACAAAGTACTTCAAAGAGTTATGGACCTGGTTTCTATATTCTTGTGTACGCAGCATTATCATCTGGCCAGGTATGTTCGCAGTTGTTCGTCAAGAACAACGCTCTTAAGTTTTACAAATGAAAGCATCCTTATGCTCCTGAGGGCATATCTTTATTCTCTGTGTGTATGTGAGCTAGAATACCTTGCTAGTTATTTTCTTATAGGTGCTAGTTATTTGATTCAAAGTCTAAAGAACTTTTAGCATGTGGCCCTCTATGCTATTATTGATAGTTGTATGAATGAAGCTGAAAAGAGCTTAATATATTGCTGCATGTACACACTATATACGTATGAGCATCATAAAACTATAATGTGAAGTTATAGCTTCTACTATAAAATTTCCAATCTCGTGTAAGCTCACTTCTTTTTAACTCATTTTATTATTAGGATTTTTTTTTATCCTTCCATTTGTTCTGAGCAATTAAGGGACATTAAGATAACAAGTTTATATGGTTACAATGTATTTGATCTTAATCTTTATTTGTTTCTGCAGGTGATGGTGACACTGGCAAACTCATTTTGGCTGATCACATCAAGTCTTTATGCTGCTAAAAGACTTCATGATGCGATGCTATATTCAATACTCAGAGCTCCGATGGTATTTTTCCACACTAATCCAGTTGGGCTTAATGATCAATAGGTTTTATGAAGGATCTAGGTGATATAGATCGCGATGTTGCTAATTTCACTAATATGTTTCTGAGCCAAGTGGGGCAGCTCCTTTCTACTTTTGTACTTATAGGCATTGTGAGCACCATATCCCTGTGGGCGATAATGCCACTTCTGATCCTGTTTTATGCAGCTTATCTGTATTATCAGGTTGGTTAAGTTTGCATTTTTTTCTGTGGTCATCATTTTTTATTATTTTTTTCTTTCAGTGTTTCTCTCACTGTCACATAACTTCTTACTCATCCAACACTTTCATCTCTTTTTACAATAAATAGCAATCTAAGTCGTACAATAATCTGTTCTCTAATCCTCCCCCCCCCCCCCTTTCCCCTGCTATTGTGTTCTATTTAGTTGTTATTCTCATAGAAGGTGGAAAGAACTATATGCAGTTTGGGTCTCCATCCTTCAATCATGCTGGTTGTCAACACAAATTTTAATTTTTTTTGTTATGCTTCAACAATGATTTAGAATATATTTTGTAATGTATTAGTGAAAATTACTCCATTGTGTATGGTATAGACATGTAATTTTCAGTTTTTGACCAGGGTTTTATTTAGCATGTTGCTAGGAGCAAATGTCATAGCTCCTCAATTTAAAAATATGACCTTGTTTTGATACTTTCTTATTACTGATTTAAAGTCACCTGCCATTTGAGATGTAATATTTGAAAAATATCTAATCTGAAATTATAATTTTCCGAACACTTTAGATGAAAAAAGTTGAAGATAGTGCCCTTTTATGGGCTTCTGCGCGATAGTGCCCTTTTATTGCTCAAAATTTATGAACCCAAGATTACATCCGAAGACACAGTTTTTTATTTCAAAACTGCTAATATGGGCCTCTTGAAAGTGTTACGAAATTTTACAATTCCCAGGAACAGTGCCTTCTGGGACCTGGCCTTTTAGTCTTCTGAAGTCTGCTAAAAAATACTCATATGGGACTTGGATCTATATATGGTCATATTCTGTCAATAGTGATACCTTCTGTTCTTATTTGTTTTAGTTTCATTTTACATTATGTATTCAAATTTCAAGCAAGGACTGCCCTAAATTTTTCTGTAGTTTTCAGCTTCACATGCAAACAATGCCATTTTAAGCTGGATCAAGCATTTCTTATTTCTTTACACTTTCCTTGGAAGTTTATGTACTAATGCACTGAGGATATCCTAAACTTTATTAACATTTATTTCATATGGTGAGATCTTAATAGCAAATTATACATATTTCTCAGAGCACAGCCCGTGAAGTAAAACGATTGGATTCCATTACCAGGTCACCGGTGTATGCACAATTTGGAGAAGCATTAAATGGTTTGTCCACTATTCGTGCTTACAAAGCATATGATCGTATGGCCAACATCAATGGGAAATCTATGGACTATAATATTAGATTCACCCTCGTGAACATAAGTTCAAACCGCTGGCTCAGCATAAGATTGCAAACTTTAGGAGGCCTCATGATTTGGCTGACAGCAACTTTTACTGTCATGCAGAATGGAAGAGCCGAAAACCAGGTTGCATTTGCGTCTGCTATGGGACTGCTCCTTAGCTATTCTTTAAATATCACAACTCTGATGAGTAATGTTTTAAGACTAGCAAGTAATGCCGAAAATAGTTTAAATTCTGTTGAGCGAGTTTGTACATATATAGATTTGCCATCCGAGGCTCCAGCCATCATTGAGAGCAACCACCCTCCACCAGGATGGCCATCATCTGGATCTATCAAGTTTGAAGACGTTGTCCTGTGTTACAGGCCTGATCTTCCTCCTGTCCTGCATGGCTTGTCTTTTACAATCTCTCCCAGTGAAAAGGTCGGTATAGTTGGAAGGACTGGTGCGGGGAAATCAAGCATGCTAAATGCTTTATTCCGGATTGTAGAATTGGAAAGAGGAAGAATCATGATTGATGATTGTGATGTTGCAAAGTTTGGATTGACAGATTTACGTAAAGTCTTGAGTATCATACCACAAACACCAGTTCTTTTCTCTGGTATGTAATATCCATTTGTAGTTTTGGTGGTGTAATGTTTTCGTTTCAAAATGGAATTTCGGCTCCCGATATCTTTCAACTGCGGCCTTCTAATAATATCTTATGAGAGTTTGTGTGTGTTAGTATATGCTGTGTGTTTGTAATTTGGAATTTGGGTGTTGTAGGCAATTTTTTTTGGTCTTGCTCAAAAACTAGGTAGCTTGTTATTTGCTTTAAATTAGGTAATCTAACGTTAAATAATGGTTTTTATTGGAAACTTATCTTGAAACTTTTCCCCAAAAAAGACAGTTATTAGCTTTAAATTAAGTAACCTTGGATTAAATGATGATTGCTTTAACTTATCTTGAAATTTGGTTAACCTTACAGTTGTCGTATTTTTCCTAGGAACTGTTCGATTTAATCTTGATCCTTTCAATGAACACAATGACGCTGACCTTTGGGAGGCTTTGGATCGCTCACATTTAAAAAATGTTATCAGGAGGAATGCACATGGTTTAGATGCTGAGGTATTAATTAAATATTCACTTTTATTTGTGCTTGGGTTTCTTGGGCTAATTACTGTGGAATTTTATGTTTTTTGGTATACATTTTGCACGTATTGAGATCATCTCATATACCTAGTAGCAATCTTGTATATTTTCTTGTGATTGCCGCAAAAGTTTTTAAAACAAGTATTGCAAGAAAAATTAATGGTGTAACGGAGGGTTGTTTTAGTCAGCCTGCCAGACTATCTTTTACATCCTCATACGAAAGATGCATTTGATTTTACTTGATATGTTTATATTTTCCTTGCTCAGTGGCGAGAATAATTTTTTGATTGAATGGACTTGAGGAAACATGGGATTCATCAGACTACCTGATACCATTGAAACTTTTATTGATTTGCTCCAATTATTGGAAAGTAACTGCTAATTTTGACCGCTGACCACTTCTCATATCTTAAGCTTAGTGCTGAAGCTAGTAGAAAGTCCTCTGCACAAACTTCTCTAGCTCGTACTGGTTCCATTCATGAAATATATTTTATTCTGTCTCAGCCATAAAAATTGATCAGATGGTTTTTAACGGTACAATTAAGTCGAACTGATGATCTGAATTTGCTATAGTTCAAAAGTATATAAAGGTTTGACAACCCAATACCAAGCCTTGGAATTGGAATTGAGACTAACTATGGAATTGCAATTCCATTTCCAAAGCTTAGAATTGAGTTGCCAAACATAGTGTAAATGAAATTCTAAATACATAGACATATTGTTGGCTCACTATCAAATAGTATCTATTTTTCTTTCCTAAGAAAAGCATTGAGAAATCTTTACTGAAGAGTAGTTTTTTTGGGGCTGTGTCAAGGTTTCAGTGGGAGGGGAAAATTTCAGTGTTGGACAGAGGCAACTATTGAGTCTTGCTCGAGCATTACTAAGGAGATCAAAGATTCTTGTCCTTGATGAAGCAACAGCAGCCGTTGATGTCGGAACTGATGCTCTTATACAGAAAACCATTCGAGAAGAATTCAAATCATGCTCTATGTTTATCATTGCTCACCGATTAAACACCATTATCGACAGTGACAGAATTCTTGTGCTTGATGCTGGTCAGGTAGGCTTCCAATAATAGCTATCCTTCCACCCTGCTTCTTCTTGGTGGTCCTAAGAATGTTATCCAATGTCCTATGACCATAATGCTGCTTTTAGATAGATACTACTTAATAATGTTTTTCAAGTAATCAACAGCATGAGTAGAACTAGAAAGAAGCGATACTAAGTGGCACCTTGGATAAGTATAACTTCTGAATCGGGAAGCAGATGTCAAACTGCCTCAAAATGTCGTGATTGCTAGATCTTTGATTCTAAAATTAAGATAAGTAAACAACTCAATGGTTCTTTTCAGGTTCTAGAATATGATACCCCAGAGAAACTTCTGTTGAATGGAGGAGGTGCATTATCTAAGATGGTCCAAAGTACAGGAGCTGCAAATGCTCAATATTTGTGCAGTTTAGTACTTGGAAACGATGGAGTGAAGAAGTCCAAGAAAGAACAGACTGAGCACCTGGATAGGCAGAGGACTTTGGCCTTCTCCCACTGGACTGCTGCTGCACAGTACGCTCTTGTTACTAGCCTCTGTTCTTTGCAGAACAACCTTCAGACGCTGGACTCTTCACATGAGAACAATATCCTCAAAAAAACAAAGGATGCTGTTGAAACTCTGAAGGTGGTTATGGAGGGGAAACATGACAAACTCATTGATGAGACGCTAAATAGGTACCAGGTTCCTGCAGATAACTGGTGGTCAGCACTCTACAAAGTTGTTGAAGGTACTCCCATTATATGCCTGCTTATCTCGCATTTATCTTCTTTACCCGTGCTCATTGCATTGTCCATCATAGATGAACGTCTGAGTGTGCGCGTGCGTGCAATTATGTTCGAGTGCATTACTTCATAACAGCTAACTTGATTTGCTGCTATCTTGCTTAAAATTCTTCAACTTATTATGCATATAATTGAGTCATTGAATTGGATAAATATTTTATTGCCTTCGGTAAAGAAACTGATAATCAAATCATGCTAATGATGATGACCATATGATCTCATTAATTAGTTATTCTTATTCTTATTAATTATATTATTCAAAATTGGTTTCTCACTTTGAGCCCATCTCTTCAATAAGCGGGTATGCTTTAATGTGAATAAGTTCAGATTTTAAATAATAATCGTCTCAAAGTACCAATAGAAGCAATTATATTTTGCTTCCCAATAAAAGGGTGTGGTATTGTTAACAAAATTGAGATGATCAAATATGTATGCTCTTTCCTGATTCAGAACTGGGTTTCTTGTTCAGGTCTTGCTGTAATGAGCAGGCTAGCCCGAAACAGGCTTCAGAACTTTGGGAATGGTTTTGAAGACGCAGCAGTTGATTGGGACCACGATGAAAATTGAATTACTAGAAGCTATATTCATATTCTGCTCCATTCAAATGTGATTAAGC
This sequence comes from Panax ginseng, assembly GCA_020205605.1. Lineage (NCBI taxonomy): Eukaryota > Viridiplantae > Streptophyta > Magnoliopsida > Apiales > Araliaceae > Panax > Panax ginseng. The sequence goes on from CM035128.1 coordinate 5,724,242, forward strand.
TGAGAGTGCTAACATCAACCTTATACTAATCTGGCTTGAGTTTACACGTCTCTGACTAATCTAAGTAAGGTTTGGCCTCAAATAAATTGGCGTCTGATGCGGCTATTGATATCAGAGGAAATCTGTTTCGTTCACTTCATCACCAAGAATTGTGAACCCCTTCTTTGAGTCTGTTCAACGTGCCAGAATTGGTGTCATGGATGCTGATGCATTCTATAGGTTAGACTTAGAGAATTAGAATAGGTCAGTTGTTAACGGCTAAGATTATACAATCTATGCGGGTTACCTGTACAATTTTGTTCCCATTTTAATGTTAATGAATTCTATATTATCAACAGCCCATTTAAAATGAATACAAACTATGCAATGCTTGGAGATTAGAGTGACCTTCGAATGTAAAGCCTATCAACTTTGTTAAAATATTCCAATGCTTTCAAGATTGAAATCAAATACCATATGGATGGCTGAATTATTCTATCTCACGCGGTAGGCGAGTTGCTCTATTTTTTTCTTCTTCTCTCTTTTTCCTTTCCCGGTTTTTAGGTGTGTGATCAATGATCATGTTCAATATTATAAATTGTGTTATAATACCGTACTGTAATGTAGCATAAGGAGAAATAACAAATGGAAATTGATATTTTCACACTAGTCTCTCACATGGAGGTGAGATCTACTCACTATTCATGTGAGTTGGATCATATGAAAATATTAATTATTTATGTGAAAATATCAGTTCTCGTAACAAATTCACACGTGTCATTGAACCTGAGACTCGAGAAGTCCCAGACTGTCCATGTGGTTGACAAGATTTACCATGCTTTATGTAAATATATCAGATTTCTGAAGCCACAAAGCCTTACTTTTACATTCAAATTTGCACTAGCATTCTGACTTTAATGTGGAAATAAATGGTACCAGATATCAGAAAAAGAACATTTACATAATGCAATTGACATATTTAAGACACTGGGGCTTACTCGAAGCCCCCATTAATGGCCGGAAAACATTGGGGCCGGAGGCTAGTTTGTAGGTTATTCAAAGTCATGGCCCGAGTAACTTCAACCGAGTCC